>PVIC010005806.1:20051-56573 GCA_004025085.1 Thryonomys swinderianus
GAGTTCGATCCCCGGTTACCACATATAATGCTGGGCGTGGTGGCTCACGCCTGTAATCCCAGCACTCGGGAGGCAGAGACAGGAGGATTGCTGAGTTCGCGGCGGCTTGCCTGGGCACCATAGTGAGCTCAGGGCCAGCCTGAACTACAAAGCAAGACCCTGTCTCCAAAAAGCAAAAAAAAAAAAAAAAAAATTACCCAACTTCATTTATGTTAAGACATTCAGGCAGTACTTAGCCCAGTTAGGAGCTACACAATCAGAGAATGCCATATAGGAAAGATTTAGGACTGAGCCCCTTCCATCTTTCCACTTCCTTCTGTTTACATCCTGGTAGGGATCAGGACCCCAAACAAGCACAAAGGGAACTTCAAAGATGCACTTGACACTGGTGTGCCTATGGATCAAGGGGACAGGAGCTGAGTTACTTCAAATTTTCCAGAGAAGATGTGACATCTGATCACCATTCATCATGCAGTCAGCAAAAGAACATGTTACTGCCCAATTAATCCCAGAATTCCCTGCCCACCACAAGGATTTAGAATTACTGATGTCAGTACTAGGAAGAACTGTCATTAACCAACTGGGCCCCTGAGCTAGGAAGAGTCTGGGGTGAAAGTAACAGTAGTCAGAAGAGTGGTGGTGATGATGATGATGTTGTTGGTTGAAGTGATGATGACAATGATGATGAGATAATGATAGCAATGATAATGATGATGACAATGGCAATGATAATGACAGTGATAGCTGACACGATGTGTGACTTACTCTTCACAGTGGTTTTATGAAGTAGGTCCCTTGACCAACCCATTTTACTGATGAGGAAATGGGCTCTACCTTTCTTCCTTCTGCCTTGTAATTATTACTGTTGCTATCGATGGCTCTGTGCACAAAGCCTGAGCACACTCCAGGCCTTTCAAGACAATGGTTCTCAAACTGTGGAGCCCTGGGATACCATGGAAGGGCCTTTCTGCACAGATGAGGAAACTGAGCCTGAGAAGGGGGAGGATCCTGTCCAGACCTCAGAGTGTATCTCAGTGTTATCCTCTGGTATCTGTTGAGATTTCTCTCTGAACCTTTTCTGGCTGGCTCCTCTTTCCCTACTCTTATTTTAGGGTTGCCCTGATGCTATGGTAGCGGAACCCTTTGATGTGTTGGTCCATGGCCCTGCTGCTTTACTGACGTTTTTCCACAGAACGATGCCAGACTGTCCACTGGTTCCTCACAGATCCTCCTCTGTTGGGCACAGTCTGTGGATGAGCAATGCGCCCAGGGGATAAGGTGTGCTACATCCCCCTTCATGGTGTGATTCTTTTCCAGGGCCCTCAGCTGGGGAGAAGTCTGGGCTTGAGGGGAGGTGTCCGAGCTCTCTGTGGTCTGCACCCCTCACATTCCCCAGGTACCCTGGTTTGCTGTGGCCTCTCTAACACCCTAGGAATCCAAGCATGGGCCTTGCTCTGTGTTTGACTTCTAAGCTTTTGTCAGTGCCACGGCATCTCTGAATTCTTCTCGGCCAAGTAATTGGCTTGAGCTCCAGCAGCACAGTCCCCTGCTGTGGAGATGTGTCTTCTAGGCCCCACCAGAATGCTTCCCCTGCTTGCTTCCTTCCCAGCTTCCTCAAGCTGCTGAGCATAGCCTTGCCCCATGTCTACTGGCCCACCACCTCTCATAGGGCACAGGGGATCATGGTAGCCTTGGCCCTTGAACTCACAGTGCCTGTGCTACTAGGGAGTGGACTGAACATGTGCGCCAATCAGCATGATTACTTCAAATCACATAGAGTCTGATCATAGTAACCAGACAGGAAAAAGAGTTCAAGAATTGCAGGAAGGACCCACCAAAGAGTCTTCTAGAATAACAGAGGAGACAGACAAATTCATGGCTAAGTAACATGCCACATAAGACAGCATGCTGGGGAGAGTGCAAGTTGCCAGGAGCCCAAAGAGAGCCCCCAGCTGGCCTCCTCAGGTCAGGCGAGGCTTCTCCCCTGAGAGCTGTGGAGGTGTGCCCAGGCAAAGGCTGGCAGGGTACTTAGATGAGGTAGAGCATCTGGAGAACAGGCTTCCTGGTGACCAAGCATGGGGAGGACTCAGCAGGGGAAGCTGCGTGTGGTTGAGAAGCTGGCAACTGGCACCGTCACTTGGAAAGCAGTTCGATGTACACTTGCCCACTGCCCAGCAGGCCCCTAAGAACATCTCACAGGTATGACGGGGAGGCCCTAGCCTGGGGTGCACAGCAGCACTGTTCAAAGGAGTTCCAAGCTGGGCATGTCCCAAATGCATCTCCACAAGGAATGAGGTGCTTTCAACAAGGGACTCCACAGCTGTGGCTGTGGATGATCGACCCACAGCCAAGTTTGGCTACTCAACTACAAGACAGTGAGCAAAAAAGCACAGATGACACCCAAAGTAATTTTTGCATACTTAAGCTCAAAGGCCAGGGCAAACTACATACTATGTAAGCATACATACAAAGGGAGTGGTTCAGTTTGTAAAAATTAAGAAAAAGAAGGTAATTGATAATACAAAATTCAAGATTTTGATCGCTTCTTGGTGGAAGGATGTCATCAGGAAGGACGCCCAGGGCTTGTAAGGCTCTGGAAAGGTTACTGTTCAAATTGTACAGGCGTGCTTTATTCAAAAGTGTGATGCACATCATTTTAAAGTATCTTATAGACTGTCAAAGCAGTGCAGTGTCAGGTTTTTAGGAAAATTAACGTAAACGCTGTTTCCATATACATCCTGCACCTCCCACATGCAGTTTTCCCTCTTATGAACATTTGGCATTGTGTGATGTGCTGGTTAAAATAATGAACTAATATTGATATACTACTTTTAAATCTATAGTTTGCAGTAGGGTTTGCTGTTTGTGTTGTACTGTTCTGTGGCTTTGGCAAGTGCACAACATCATGTGTAAAACAGAACACATTCACTGTCTTCAGCATCCCTGGGCCTCTCCCCAAACATACACCAATCCACGGTTTTTCCCTTCCCAGAATGTCATGTAATTGGAATCATGAAGGAGGCAGACTTTTTAGACTGACTTCTTTTCTTTAATAATATGTATTTATGGTTCCTCCCTGTCTTTTCATAGTTTGATTGTACATTTCTTTTTAATAATGATTAATATGTCCTTGTATGGATGTACCACAGTTTTTAAATCCATTTAGCCACTGAAGGGCATCTGAGTTACTTCAAGATTTTGGCAATTTTGAATAAAGTTGCTATCAGGATTTAGGAGTAGGCATCTAAGTATAAAATTCATTGGAGTAAATACCCAAGAAAGTACTGGGTTATGTAAGAGTGAGTTTGTTTGGTTTTGTAAGATACTGACAGACTGTCTTCCAGAGTAGCTGTCCCATTATGCATTTCCATCAGCACTGGCTGGAAGTTCCTGCTGCTCTGTCGCCTTGTCAATATCTGGTGTTCTCAGTGTTTGGATTTGGGCCATTACAACAGATGTGCACTAGGACCACTTTGTTGATTTAATTTGCAATCTCTAAATCAATGATATGTAACATTGGTCATCTTTCATATATTTATTTGCCACCTGCATATAATTTTTAATAAAATCTCTGGTCAGATATTTTATCCACTTTTAAATTAGATTATTTATTTTATTTTTTGCAAATTTTAGTTCTTTATATATCATAGATACAAGCTGTTTTTCAGATATGTGTTTTGCAAATATTTTTACTCAGTCTGTAGCTTGTCTTTTCATTTTCTCAGTATTCTCTTTTGCAGAACTTCATTTTTAATCTTAATAAAGTCTAACATTTCAATTTCTCTTTCATGGACCATCACTGAGCTAAGGATGTAACTCACTGGTAGAACACTGGCCTAATATACACGAAGTCCTGGGTTTGATCTCTGGTATTGCAACGGACTGCAAACAAGCCCATTGTCAAACCCAAAGTTACCTAGATTTTCTCCTGTTATCTTCTAGTCTTCTAGGAATTTTGTGCTTTGACACTTTACATTTAAGTAAATGGTCCACTTTGAATTAGTCATGAAAAATAAAATGTCTATGTCTAGATTCATTTTTGTACCTGTGGGTGCCTAGTTGTTCCAACACCAGTGGGTGAAAAGCTTGCCCTTTCTCCATTAGGTTGCCTTTGTGCCTTTTTTATGATCAATTGGCTTCAATTGTGTGGTTCCATATCTGGGCTCTAGTCTCATATTAAATTCCGTTTACTCTTTCATTAATACCACACTGTTTTGATTCCTCATTAATACCACACTGTTTTGATTCCTATAGTCTTATAACAAGTCTTGAAGTTAGGGATTGTCAGTTCTCCAACTTTGTTCTTCAGTGCTTTGTCACCTTTTCTAGGTCTTCCATCTATGTAAACTTTACAGTCAATTTGTTCTGGGGATTTTTTATTGGTGTTACAGTGTATCTTCAGAACAAGTCGGGAAGCACTGGTATCTTTACAATAGTGAGTCTTTCTATCCAGGAAGATGAAATATATCTCCATTTATTTGGATCTTCTTAGATTTTCTTTCTTCAGTTTTCTAGATTTCCTCATGTAGATGTTGCATATAATTTATTAGATTTATATCTATTGTATTTTACATGGATAATAAATTTATTTTAATCTCAAATTCCAATTGCTCATTTCCAGCATATAGGAAAGAGTTTGACTTTTGTTTACTAACCTACTATCCTGCAACATTGCTAAGCCAGTTATGAATTCAAGGAATCTTTGTGTTGATTCTTTGGGGCTTTCTGCATAGTCAACAAGGCCATCTGCAAACAAACACAGTTACATTTCTTCCTGCTCAATCTGCATGCCTTTCATTTCCTTTTCTTGACTTACTGTATTAGCAAAGATTTCCACTACAATGCTAAATAAGAGTGGTGAGACAGGATCTTTTTTGCTCTTTTCCCTTCTTACAGAGAAACCATCTAGTTCTCATTATTAAATGTATAGGCACATCTTTGTTTTCCTAAAAAGTTTTAAAATGAATGCTAAGGAAATAGTTCCCGTGACCAAGGTTGAGGTTGCCTTTGGGGAGGTGTTAGGAAAGATAAATAACACAGACAGAGCCCGATTGCTAGGGGCCCTGTGTACTAAGCAGAGGAGTTTAAACTTCCAAATCAAAGAGCTATAATCACTGGACTGACATGCTCATATTTTCCCTGGCTGCAGAGTGAGAACAGATGGAAGGGTGAGGCTGGAAGCCCAGGGATGGCGGGATGTTTTGCAGTAATTCAGGCAGGAGCTGATGGTGACCTGAAACAGAGCAGTGGAACTGCAGACAGAGAAAGGGATGTTTTTGATGAGTATTTAGGAAGCAGATGTGACAAAACTGATGAGTGATTGACACTAAGTGGGGAAGAAAGAAAGATGGTGAGGCCATGCCCCGATTTCTGCGTGGGTGGTGAATGTGACCTTTTCACCAAGGCAGGATCCAGAATGAGAGGTAGATTTGAAAGAGAAAGTGGGGGACTCATTTTTGGTCATAATTTTAAGCTGCCCAAAAGATAGGACCCAGGGTCCTAGAGCACAAGAGAGAGATTTGTCCATAGAGAGCGGTTTGTGGGGAAGGGGTTAGCACAGTGAGGATGGGAGCCATGAGAACGTGTGCATAGACCCAGAGATAGGTACAGTGAGAAGCCAAGAAGTCCTGATGGGTCTCTGGAAACCCCTGAGTGGTGAGGGCCATCTGAGGAGGAGTCAGGGAAGGAGATCCCCAGTGGTAGTCAGAAAGGTAGGGGTACTTAAGAGAGAGCCATCATGCAGGCAGGGACAGACAGAAGAGCAAATGTGAGCCGTATGTGGGGAGATTTGAAGGGAGAGGTCCCCAGACACAGTACTCCCTAGGTGAGGTAAAGACTGTCAGGTGTCCCAGGATCTGGTCCTGTGCTCAGTGACATTTCAGCTCTGCCTTCACGTTGCTGGCTGATGGAAAGATTGGGTGTTTCTGCATTTCAGATACAGCAGGTGTGGATAAACCTGCCAAGTATGTTAAAAAGGTTTGTAAAATATGTGTTCTATTAGGAAAAATGAAAATAACTTTTTTAAAGCACCTACGCAACTAGTGGTGATGGAGAGTGGGTGTTGAGCATATAGGTCTGGAGCTCCTGCAGAAATGGGTTGGAGATGGGAGCATAGATGTGCCAGCACAGGGTGCCATCAAAAGCCCTGGCTGAGGCATCTAGGGAGGGTGCAGAGATGGAGCAGAGGAGGGGACCAAAGACTAATCCAGGATCACACCAGAATCCAGGGAGACTCTGGAGAAGATAGCAAAGGAGGCCTGGCCAAACCCTAGAGATGGGTCGGAAGGAAATCAGATGAATTGGTATCTTGAAAACCAAATGAAAGTGTTTCAAGGAGAACTTTTGATGAACCATGTCAAGTGCTGCTTTTAGATCAAGAACTGATGGTGTCCATGTATGCACATTCATACATATGAGGTTATTTTTTTTCTTTTAAGGGAAATAATTAGAGATACTTTTGACCAAAGGTAAACTCAGGATGTACTGATAATGTGGAGGTAGCTTTTAATCCTAGGTGAAGGATCATTCTTTCCAAGCTCTTTCTGTACTGGTCCACCATGTCCACCTCCACCTGACCATCCCAAAGTCTCTATGCAGGGAAACATGGACAACACTCAAGGTCACTGAAAATCGAACATCCAGACAATGCCACAGATGCCACCACAGCAACATTCCAGGCCACCTACACAACCTAGAATCTCCCTGTCTGCTTCCCAGCCAGGTGGTAACAACACAGGGAACCATGTGCCACCCTGTCACCCACAGGAGCCATGTGTGTGTATCACTTCTACTTACAGAAATGGTAAAAGTCTGGTCCCCACGGGCTGCCAAGAATTCTCTACTATTTCTGTTGCTCTCTGGCTGTCTGACAGTAACCATGTTAAGGGCATTTTGGGGTTTTAAGGGGTTCAAACTTCCCTCCATAGTCCCTGATCTTTCCACGGAAGCAATTTTCTTTCCATGGAAGCAAATGAGGGATTTGGAATCATGGTTCTGCACTTGGCTTTGAAATGAGTGGCTTATACCGGTTATGTTTCTATGGAAACAGATATTAGAAGATACAAACACATGGAGTTTAAAATAATTTTAACTCTTATCTTCTACCTCCCTGTACAGTTGCTCTGGGGAAAAAAAGCCTAGAGCAGGCATTTTCAGAAAACAGCTGGTATCTTCACAAAGCTTGTCCCAGCCTTTCTTGTGCTATTCACTGTGAAATAAAGAGATAGCAGAGTGGCCAGGGTTGGGGAGTGCTAGAGACCAGGTCCATGCTGTTCTGTGGGCTGTCCATAGGCAGCATAGTGGCCCAAGGGTTGGTTGTTGTTGTTGTTGTTTAAATTGAATTCTTTATTGGTACATTTTATATACACCTCATAATCACACTGAACATTAGGGAATTTGTACTAGTATATGACATGAGTTAATTCTCATTTTTACCCATCTCCCTACAACTCCCCACCCCCTATATACATGTGCTTTCTTTTTCATTTCAAATCATATTTATTCTTTCCCCTCATTACTTTCCCCTACCACATTTCCTTTGAATATTTCCTATTTCATAAAATCTATCATATATTCTAGAACTCATTAACATCTATAGGTTCTCATACCAGAGAAAATATACAATATTTACATATCTGGAACCTGTTTTTTTCACTTATTAGCATGTCCTCAAGGTGTGTCCATTTACACATGACCCACTGTTTTTGAGGGTAAAGGTCACATTCCAAATGGTGGGTCATCACTGCTAAGGCCACCGCCCTACAGTGGGATGGTTCTTTGTCACTGACAGTCACCCATGGTATCCAGCCAGAAGCAAATTATAGCCCATGATTCAGTAAGGGCCTCCCATCAGTTCATTACCCAAAGACCACCTCAGCCTGGCAAAGTCTTCCCCCCCAGGGAAGACTGCATCATCCAAAGTTCTAACTATGTCATTCTTCTATTTTAAACTCCCCATCAGCTACAGGATGAAGTCTACACTCCCTGATAGGGCAGGAGACCACTGGTGGTCTGGCTTGTTTACCTCCTCCCATCTCTCACCCTCCCACCCTCCCTCCTATGCTCAGCTGCCCTGCACAAGTAGCTCTTCTCCAAGCACCACACTCTCTATGACATTCTACCCTCCACCCAAAGCCCCCTCCATCCCACCCCAGCATACCTGCCTTACATGTAAAATTTCTACTTGACCTTTGAAAGGCAGTTCAGAATTGTCCCCAAGAAACTTTGGGTCACATAAGTAGCCTTGAATGCCTCCGCGTGGCACATTCATCTCACCCTGTTGGTCCCTCATTCTGGTCACAACACTGGTAATTGTCTGTGCACCTGTCCTCCCTTGTCTGTGACCTCTACAGAGGCCAAGGCCATCTGTGTGTCCCCAACACCCACAGCTAGGGCCTGGCTCAGAGCAAGTGCTCGGTAAATATTTATTGAATAAATTGTTCCCTCCACCTGGAACTCTCTCCCCATGCCTCCATATGTCCAAATTCAACCCATCTGTCTGGGCCCATTAAGCCGGCTTCTCAAAGAAATCTCTCTGCCTAGCTGCAATTTAATTTAATATTGCACCCTCACCTTTCACCAAGGTCCCACTTCGGAGACAGAAGAGTGATTCGGAGACAGAAGAGTGATTGGGCATCTTCTGAAAAGGACTGTGGTTCTGTTAGTGACTTAATGCCCCCAAGATAAGGATCCACGCAATAGATCCCCAGGAATGCTGTACCAGGAAATGGGAAGTGCTCCCCAGTGACCTTGTCTCTACTTCCTTCCTTTCTCCTTTCAGGTCATTGTAATGCATAAGCCACTCTGGGGTTTTTTTTTTGTTGTTTTTTTTTAAACCTTGGCTGCCAGAAAGCTGAAGCCAAATTCAACACTCAGGAACAATAACCATCTTATCTCAGCTTTTTAGAGGATTATCTCACCTTCTGATCATTTGTCTTTATTTTTAACTGTCCTGGTGTGTGTGGTTTTTTTACTATGTGGTGCCTCTGGCCCTTTGGAAGAGGAAGTAAGGTATAAATTCGAGATTAAGTTATTAAAATGAGAACTCAGGGGAGATTTAAATGGAATGGTACGCCAGAGACCATTTTAAGGGTGTCCACAGACATTGGCCTCCTAACTCAGACCCGACGCTGGCCTGGCTCAGCTCTCCCATTAGCTCTGTAGGCACAGGTGAGCATGGGCCCCGAGAGTGGGCACAGCACTCCACCAGCCACAGCCACCTTTCAGGAGCACCCCCAGCTCAGAGGGAGCTTTCATCCCTGCGAAGCTGCGGTTTATTGCATCTTCCTCCTTGGCTTTCCTGGTACCTTTGAAGGTGCTCGTGTGGGCGAGAGGCCTTTGGAGTAGGAAGGCAGGACACAGCACCACAGCTCTAGAGCCACTCTGAAGCTGGAATTTTCCATCTGTACCTATCTGGTGCTCTCCAAGGGGTGGGAGCCTTTCAAATTTGACTGTTTTTCTCCTAACCCAACACATCCATGTTGGCAGAAACATGGTCTATTGCCCCATGAAGACCTTCCATCTTTCTTTTCTTTTCTTTTCCTTTCTTCTCTTTTCTCCATTGCTAAGGTTGGAACCAGGCCCTTTACAAGCAACCACTTAACCACTGAGCTACACCCCCAGCCTACCATCTACTTTTTTTTGGGGGGGGAACTCCCACCAACCTACCTTTCTAGTTGATATATCATGAGGGTGCTGAGATGTCATTATGGGGTACCCATCGTGTGCCACACTCTGCATCAGTGCCCTTAGGGTGCATTGTCTGATGGGCAAAATTAGACACCTTCATAAAGAAACACATGGCCAGCTTGCTGCTGATTAGCCCATGGCAGAGTCTATAAGAAAAACACTGAGTTGGCTGTAAACAACAGCACACTCTGAATGGCACGTGCCTCCAGAGCTTTGATTTTAAGTTTGGGTTGAGGTACTAAAACACTGGGTTCATCTTGTAAAGTATGATCCAAGACTGAGTTTGGGTTAATGTCTTTCAGAGGGCTCAAAAGAAAATATGTACATGTATTAGTCAGAATGTGCTCGGTTTTGCTGTGGAAACAACCCCTCAGTGGATTAAACCTATAAAAGGTTCCTCACTGATCACAGCACTAATCCCCAAAAGTCAACTGAGGCTTCTCCCATGGGAACCTTAATCTGGATGCACCTTGCAGGGACAATTTTCATGTGCCAAGGTTTGCCCTGGCTTAAAAGCTTCCACTCCAGGTATCACATATGACTTATAATCATATGTCATTGGCCAAAATGAGTCCTATGTACATATCTGGACACAGAAGATCAGGGAAGATCAATCCTACTATGTGGCCAGGAGAGAGAACTAGGCAATGCTGGTCAGCCCTGACTTTGATAATATATTCCATCCAGCTTTTTGTTGCCATCACATATAATTATCCTTTAGAATGTGAGCTTCATGCAAGCAGAGAGGGCAGAGGAGTTGTCCTGTGCTCAGTGCAATATCTCCAGCACCTGGACAGGTACTTGACACATAGTACACATGCTATAAGCATTAGCTAAGTACTTGAATGGATCCTGCCTTAGTGCACTCTTCCTGGTTCTATGAGGTGTTCTTTAAGAAGTTTTGTATTAGTCCTGCAGACTCTCCTGACAAATTATATCATAGCCCATCACTTCTGACTTCTGCTGCTTTCACTAGCTCTAAAAGATCATCATCTCTCATCATCTGACATCCCAAGGTGGAACATGATGAGGCAAAACTACAATTGGCATGTGATACACAGCTGGCATGATGAGTGAAGGCCTTTATCGTTTAAGCCACTGAGTTGATAATAGTTCTGTTACTCACCTTTCCGGTGCTGTGACTCATACTGAAATAAATCAACTAAAAAGGTGGAAAGGATAATTTGGCTTACAGTTTCAGAGGTTTCAGTCCATGGTTTCCTGACCCTATCGCCTTGGCTTTATGGCAACACAATGTTTAATTGCAGAAGTACCTAGCAGAGGAGATATGCTTATGTGCCCAAAACAGAGAGAGGAGTGAGAGAGACAGACAGACAGACAGACACAGAGAAGGAGGAAGAGGAAGAGAAAGAATGGGCTAGGAGCCCAATATCCTCTTCAAGTGCAACCTCCAGTGACCTAACTTCCTTCCACTAGGCCCCACCCCCTAAAGGTTCCACCACCTCCTAATAGCGCTACAGGCAGGTAGCTACACTTTTAGTAGGGAGGCCTTTAGGAGACATTTAAATTCCAAACCGTAACAGTGGTGGTGGTAATTGTTAGCAGGCTTCCAGTTCCCATTCATTGCTCCTTCTAAGACTTTGTCAACGTGGTACCCAGAAGTTTAATGTTTGGGGGGGGTTGTTTTGTTTTACTTTGGTTTTTGTTTTATATGTGATTTATGTACTATAAAATTTGATTTTAAAACACTTCAGTAGTTTTAAGCACATTTATAAGATTGTCCAGTTATCACAATAAAATCTTTATTTATTCAAAAGAGAAACTCTATTCCTTGTACCCATCACTTCTCATTTTTCCTTCCTTCCAGCCCCTCTCAACCACAAATCTACTTTCTGTCTTTATGGATTTACCTGTTCTGTATATTTCATATCAATTAAGTCATACAATATATAGTGTTTTACATCTGGTTTCTTTCATTTAGCATAATATTTTGAGATTTCTTCTATGTACCAGTACATTATTCCTTTTTATGAATGAAAAACATGTCCATCCATATACCACATTGTTTGTTCATTTATCAGTTGATAGCAATTTGAGTTGTTTCCACTTTTGCATTGTATGAATAATGTACCTAAGAGTATTCATGTTCACGATTTTATGTGAATATGTATATTCAGTTCTCTTGGATATACATCTATGAGTAGAATTGGTAGTCATATGCTAATTTTATGTTTCACATTTTTAAGGACTACCAGTTTCCCACAGAACTGCACCATTTTACTTTCCCACCAACGATATATTAAAGATCCAGTTTCTCTACATTATTGCCAGTACTTGCTACTTATCTGCTTTTTTCATTATAGCTATTCACATGGAGGTAAAGTGGTATCTGGTGACTTTGATGAAATTGAGTACCAAACAGTAATGGTTAATAGTGCTCAGCATCTTTGCATGTGTTTATTGGCCACTTGTGTTTCCTCTTTGGAGAAAGGTCTATTCAGAGCCTTTGCTTAGTTTGTTTGTTTGTTTGTTTGTTTGTTTTTTGAGACAGGGTCTTGCTTTGTAGTTCAGGCTGGCTCTGAGCTCACTATGTAGCCCAGGCAAGCCTCGAACTCAGCAATCCTCCTGCCTCTGCCTCCCGAGTGCTGGGATTACAGGCATGAGCCAACACACCAGGCACTGTGGTATGTGATATTGATGGCTGGTGGGCGTGAGTCTCCACATCCAGCATTGTATGTGGTTACCGGGGATCAAACTCAGGACCTTGCACTTGTGAGGCAGGCACTGGAACCACTGAGCTAACCCTCCGGCCCACCTTTGCTTAGTTTTAACTGAATTATCTTTTCTCTTTCTCAGTAATGCCTTGTGACACATACACACAAAAATCTCATTTTGATCAAGCTCAGTTTATCTGTTTTTCTTTGATTGTTTGATATTTTAGCTAAAAAACAACATTGACTGATTGAAGATCCTGAAGATTTATACTTAAGTTTTTTTCAAATATTTTATAGTATTAGTTCTTACAGTTAGGTTTTTGATCCATTGTGTGTTCCTTTTTATATATGGTGTCAGATAGTGATCCAAGTTAATTCTTTTACTTGTGGATACCTAGTTGTTCAAGCACCATTTATTGAAAAATACGTTCTCTCCTCAACTGAATACCCTCACAACTCTGCTGAAAATCAGTCAACCATAAATACATGGCTGTATTTCTTTATTCTCGATTCCTTTCCATCTGTCTATATGTCTGTCCTTCTCCCAGTGCTACATTGTCACAATTACTATACCTTTGTGGGGCATTAGAATTGAAAAATGTTAGCCTTCCAACTTTTTTCTTCTTAATCATGAATGTTTGACTTTATATATCTGTCGAGATTCCAGGTGAATTATAAGATCAATTTTTCCATATCTGCACAAAGGCTATTAAGATTTTCATAGGGTTCCATTGAGTTTGTAGATCAATGAAGGGAGCATTGCCATCCTAGCAGTATTAAATTTTGTAATTTGTGAGTATGGGATGCCCATTTATTTAGTTTCCCTTTCATTTCTTTCAACAGTGCTCTATAGGTCTTAACGTACAACTCATGCACTTCCTTAGTTAAATTTATTCCTCAATATTTCATTCTTTTTGATGCTACTATAAACTGAACACTTTTTTTAATTTCCTCTGCTCATTACAAGGGTATAGAAATGTGGTATTTTTATGTTTTTCTCATATCTTGCAAATCTGCTAAGCTTATTTATCATTTCCAATCATTTTTGGTAGATTCTTTAGAACATTCTTCAAGATCATGTTATTTGTGAATAGTTTTGCCCCTTCCTTTCCTCTTATTGCATAGTCTTTTTACTAGTATATATTTCCAATGCCTAATAAATATTCATTACGATAAATCAGTGCATAAGCATTTTGCATCTTGATCCTTTTTACTTCTTTCTCCCTCGCCTACTTCCTGTTTCCTGCATATCTAGAACCCCTTCCTATCTTCTCACAATCTACCCTTGTTTCTTTAATAACCAAAAAAATTCTTGAATGTCTTTTCAAACTATGTGTGTCTTTGAATCTAAAGTGAATCTCTTACATCTAACAAATGCAGTTGGATCGTGTTTTTAATCCATTCTACCAATATATACATTCTAATTGGAGAACTTAATCCATTTAATGTAACTACTGACAAGGCAGGATTATGTCTACTATTCCAAAAGAGAGCCTTTTAAAGTCCACAGTATATTGCACTATTTCCCACATAAAATCCTCCAATTAAAACAAAATCCAAATATTTCACCTTCATACTGGCCCTACAAAATCTACTCCCTGGCTATATATCTGATACACCAGCACCTTTGCCCTACCCTCACTCCACTCCAACCCCATGGGCCTCTGTAACTCAGATTCTCCCATTATTCCCAACTTTGGGCTCTTCCTCTTGCTGATTTCTCTGCCTGTAGGGCTCTTCCTCCAGATCTTTTTGTCTGACTCTTTCACATCACTCACATCTTGACTTAAATGCCATCCTCCAACCACCAAGCCTTAAATGGACCCCGCCACTCTGACTCACCTGACTCTACTTGTCCATCACATTGTTTAGCCCTCACTCTCATCTACTTCTGCCCCCCTCCACTAGAATGTGAGCTTGCTAAAATAGGACCCCAGCCTCTCCTGCTCAGAGCTCTGTCCTTTGGGCCTTGTACAGGGCCTGGCAGAGAGATCTCAGTCTGTGTTGGTTGAATGGCTGGTGAATGGACAAACAGAGGAAAGCACATATGCATGAGCGATCGGACGGAGAACTTCCTTGGCACAATTCATTGCAGTGACAGACTCTAACCAAGTGACAAGGCAGGATTATGTTACTCAACAGTAACATTAGATTATTAAAAGGGAATATGTTGGTACTAAAATGAAAAATAAGTAATATTTTAAGTATTAAGGGAAAGATTTCAATAAGAAAGTAGACTCGGGGTTCTCAATCCTGGTTACACTGTCCAGAAAAATTTTTGAGTATTGGCCTCATGTCACTTTTCATGTCCTAATTAGTTTTAAAAGCTCCCTAAGTATTGGGAATCTATTTTAAATGACTGGGTTCTCGCATGCAGCCATCTGGACCAACCTTGCTCTTCCCTAGGAAGACCCCCATCACCATTTATTTTGAAAACTAGTCTTAGAACAATAAATTTCAGGCTGGAAGACAAGAGAAAAAAAAAAACCTCAAATCCAGGAAACCTAAAGTCCAGATGAGACTTTACCATGCTACCCTGGCTCCCAGCTGGAGAAGGTGACAGAGTCAGAGGACTGCCGACTTGGAGGCCACTTGGGAGCTCGTGTATGCAGACCCCACAGAGATGCCTGGGTCCATGGAGGCTCATGGTTTCCTGAAAATCCACTAGTCATTATCTGAATAACTGTTTCCGCAGGGGAAGAGAGAATAGGAAAGAGAAGAAAAGCAGAAGCTCTGAGGTTCCCCTTCCTGCAGTGTTGTCCTTACAGGCAAGAAGCAGAAGGGGAGCGAAGTCCAGAGCAAAACTTTAGGCAGTTTCAAAAGGGAAAAAAGTGCCCTGTGACTGCAGAAAGGCAGGGACCACAGAAACCAATGGGGAAACAAGGGAGCAAGAAATCTGCAGTGGGCATGCCCATTGGCACCCACAGCAGCTCTGACAGGGGACTGTCAGGTGCATGGTGGGTATTATTTTCTACCATTATTTGATGTGGAGTTTCTCACTAAAGATGGTGGATTAAATTTCAATGACTGAGTTTTCGACTTGACATAGGATGGAACACTTCCCAAAGATGCTCGATTCAGGGATTCAGGGGCCTGAGACATCCTGCCTCAGAGGCTCTATCACAGCCAGCCCTGCCCAACTCTCAGTGCCCAGTCCACCCTGCCCCAGGCCTATCCTGCTGAGTACAAGCACTCAGTGGCTGGCAAGCACGTATTGTAACAGTGATAGTGCCTCCCATTTCAACAGGCTGGCATGGCTGACAGAGCACCTTGACATGCATTTTAGAGATGAGCAAACTGGCTAGATGACCTGACTGGCCCAAGACAACCTTTGCTACCTGCTGGAACTGGAACCCAGCCCAGCCTTGTGCTAGAGGATGGCTGTGTCTCTTTTCCACTGGAGTTGGTCTGTGGATCCACTCTCATTTCCTCCTCTTTTCGCTTCAATCCTGTGTTTTGTTTTGTTTTTCTTCACTGAGGCTTTCAAAATCATTAGCATCCAATTTTGCAAAAACTTCTCTTATAAATATTTAAATTTCTTTCATATCTGTGATTATCTAGTTGATGTTTCCTAAGAGCAAAGCACTTGTGAGCAGATATCCAAACCCAACAGATTTTAACCTGAAACTGTCTCCTTCAGTCCAGCATCATCCTTAGCAGCAGCTCTGACCCGGCTTTGTGCAGGATTTCAGCTACGCTACATTGTCTTGGTAACAACAGCGAAAGCAGTAACATCAGCAGCTTTTGTACAGAGTGCCTCCTATGTGCGCGGCACTGTTCCAAGTGGTGTACTTTATCCACTCACTTAATGCTCACAACAAGCCGATGAAGAAGTTACCACTATCATCTCAGGAACCTCAGGCATAAGGATGTTAAGAAACTTGCCCTTGGTCACACAACAGGCTGTCAGCATAGATCCCAAAGTGGTTAAGTAAATGCTGTCTGGTTTGACTTCAAATCCCAGTTCAGTATTTATTGTATGAGTTACTTTGGTGCAGTGGATTAAATTATGGCCCCCAAAAGATACGTCAGTGTGCTTTTTCCTAGAACTTGTGAGTGTGAACTTATCCGGAAAAAGGGCCGCTGTGAATGCAGTTAAGGTAAGAATCTTTAAAGGAAATCATTCTGGATTATAAGAAGATCCTACCTCCAGTACCAAAGTCCTTCTAAAAAGTGAGAGAAGACACAGACCCAGAGGGGAAGTCACGTGAAGATGTGGGTGGAGAGTGGAGGGGTGGAGCCACAAGTCAAGGGATATGTGGAACCACTCACAGCTGGGAAAGTCATAGGCACATTCTCCCCTAGAGTTAGAGAGAGCTCATTGCTGCAGTTGTCTGAACTTGGGACATGGCCTCCAGAACTGTACAAGCACATAGTTTTGTTGTTTTTAGTCAACACTACCCAAATTAGGGTGATTTTCGAGGAAACTAATACAGTGAGTGATTTAACTTTGGAAGGCCGCAGTTTCTTCGTCCTTGAAATGAGATTGTATGTTACTATATTTGTCTTACAGATGTAGTGGTGGGTAGATGCCCCAGCACCCATGGGAGAACTCTCAAGCCCAGCACCCTAGCATGTGGGTCAGCTGTTGTACAGCACCCAGCTTGTCTAGGCCTTGGCTATCCTGTCTCTGAAGCTCCTCAGGGCCTACCAAAGCCAGTGCCTCACGTCGCTATTTTCTTGCTGTGATTCATTGTCACCGGTCCCTCAAGCCCCCAGCCTGGCTTGTTTCTAGCCCAGGAAGCCCAGGGGAGTTGAATCTGACTTCAGACCTGGGCTCAGAGCTGCCTCCTCTGAGCCATTATCATTACAGCTAGCAGAGCAAGACTGGGAACATCCACACACAGCGTTTAATATTTCACCCAGGAAGTCATTTCCTTACATGAGTCAGACCCAGAAAGCTGGGAGAATTAAAGCTAGAAAGGTACTCAGGTCAGAGTGATTTCTACCAGTGTGTGTGGAGGATTTTCCTGTGTCCATCCAGGCTCTTTCTTTCTTATCTCCGTCTTACAGCAGACAGCAAGCCAGCTGACGAGAGATTGCATGTTCATACCAATTATTAAAAATATATGACAGGCTTCTGAAAATGCATTCATGTGCCAAGGAAATGGAACGCATTCACCAGTCCAGTCCCTGCCCTAGCCCTATGGGCTTCAGAGGAATGAAGGGGCTGCTGGAAACACCACGATAGTGAAGGTTGTGTCCACATTCTGCCACCACCCGCCTATGTGCCCTTGGTGAATGACTTATTTTCTTGGAGCCATGCTGACAATAAGTAGACATTAATTTCACGCTTAGAAATTTACTGTCAGTATTAACTGAGATAATACGTTGGCCCATCCAGTGCCTAGCCTTGCACTTAGAACACGTTCAAGGAATAACTCTGGTTTCCACTTCCTGCCCTGAAGTGAAAACCTGACTCCATAAAGAAATGGGCCTCCCAGAGCAGCCTGAGCAGCCTGAGGTTGAGATCAGATATGGAGTGATGTTTTAGTTTTGTTTCTGTTTTTGTTTATTTCTTGAGACAGGATCTCCCTTGGTACTTCAGGCTGGCCCTGAGCTCACTAGGTAGCCCAGGCAAGCCTTGAACTCAGCAATCCTCCTGCCTCTGCCTCCTGAGTGCTGGGATTACAAATGTGAGCCACCACGCCCAGCATTGTGATATATGGTACTGATTGCTGGTGAGCACAAGTCCAGTATTGTTGTATGTAGTTCAGAATCAAACCAGGAACCTTGCACTTGCCAGGCAGGCCTGGAAACCACTGAGCTAAATCACCAGCCCCAGAGTGATGTCTTTTGTATCAGTCAGTGCCCTTCCCCCCAACATCCACTCAATCTACAGTCCCCCTGCTAAGGAATTTTCTGTTCTTATTTTGCACATGAGCACTTGCAAGGCTGGTAGCTGGTAGAACTGGAGGCCAAAAACCAGGCCCACCACTCTGAACTATGAGGCCCCTGCATTCTCCATGCAGACTGCAAAATGAGCTGGTGGCAGCGCAAGTACTTTACAGGTGGTAACACGCTGCTGCAGTACACAGCCTTTTTGTGCCGACAGCTCCAGCACCTGGTGACCGGCCTCCAAAAGTCAGCAAACTGACTTCTGTCCATGTTCGTGGTCCTCACTTTCCCCTTTTAGGCACGAGCTAGTTGGATCAGTCTCATCTCGCTCATTGTAAGTATGTATGCCTTGACACTTGAGCACGTGTGGCGGAAGTACACCTGTGTGTACTCACTCCACCCTCCCTCGTCCCCTCTCAGGCAAGAGCACCCTCCACACCAGCCATGCTCACTGGTTTACATACCCAGGCGTGCTCAGTCCAGCTGTCTTCCTTACCTCTGAGGACACCATCATGAAGCTCAAAGCACCCGAGGCTGCTAGAGATGCATGTCACTCATTCACCTGCCACACCCACATTGGTTGGGCACACACTCTTGTGCCAGACACCAGGGTCACAGCATGGGTTAGGGCAGCATCTGCTCCCAGAACTCTACTGTGGGAGGACAGAGGAGTTCACTGAAGATGGCAATGCAGGTGGTAAGTTCTAGACCAGCTTAGCAGAGAGACTATGGGAGCAGAGAGAAGTAGCTCCTCTTCCTGCTTTGAAAAATGTTTCACAGAAAAGGAAATGGGGACTTTTCCACTCAAATCTTGAAAGGTATAACCCAGGAGTTCCACTCCTAGGTGTAGACCCAAGAGAAATGAAAATATGTCCACATGAAAACATGTCCATGAGTGCTTCTGGTCATATTATCCAGTATGCCAAAAATTGAAAACAGTCTATAGGCTCATGAGGTAATGAATAAGTACCAGCAAAATGTGGTATGTCCATACAAGGGAATAGTATACATCACCAGAAAGTACTAATACAAGCTATGGCATGGATACACCTTGCAAACATTTTGTGCAGTGAAAGAAGCCAGTCACCAAAGGCCATGTATTGTATGTTCCATTGATATGGAAAATCTAGAATAAGCAACTCCATAGAAACAAAGTGTAGATTAGGATTTACAGAGGCTGGGAAGGGAGAGCAAGTGGTTGTTAATGGGTGTGGAGTTTCCTTTGGGGGTGATGAATATTAAAATGAGACAATGATAGTTGTACCCATGTATTTAAAGAGTCAGAGTTGTATACTTACAATAATACTTGCATCTTATTTCAATTTTTAAAAAGAAGACAGCATAGTCAGGGATTTAGCTTAGTGGTTTTGGCGTCTGCCTGGCAAGTACAAGGTCCTGAGTTCAATTCCTGGTACCACATACCACAATGCCAGGTGTGGTGGCTCACACTTGAAAACCCAGCACTCAGGAGGCAGAAGCAGGAGATTGCTGTGGGTTCAAGGCTAGCCTGGGCTACATAGTGAACTCAGGTCCAGCCTGAACTACAAAGCAAGACCTTGTATCCATAAATAAATAAATAAGACAACAAATATGTACATGGATCAAGGTGGGCTTTCCGGGTGAAGAAAGAGTCAAAGCAAAGGTGTTCTTGGTGAATGACTAGTGTCCAATGCAGGAGCATAATGCACTATTTTTCTGCTGTGGTTTCATAGCTTTACAAGGTTAAATGAGTATCAGCCTCTCATTCCTAAACAATCTCTTAGATGTTTTCAGGTGCAAGTAACTTATGGCCTAAGTATTTTGGTCCAGAGGTGAAGTGCACTTCAGGTACAGCTTGATCAAAACTGAGTTGTATTTCTCTGTGACTTTTTGTTTTGTTTTGTTTTGTTCTTGTTTTTTGAGGCAGAGTCTCACTAGATAGTCCAGGGATGCCTCTGAACTTGCTACTAGCCCAGGCTGACCTTGAACTCAAAGCAACCCTCCTATCTCAGCCTCCCATGCCCAGCCTTTTTTCTGTTTTTTGAGATCAGCCAGACTTGCCTCTATCTTACAGTCCTCCTGCTTCCGCTTTCCAAGTGCTAAAATTACAGGCATGCACCACCACACCTGGCCTCTGATTCTTTTGTCTCTGCCCTCCTTTATGATGAAGTATGTCATCACAGTAGCTTCCCCCACAGTAAGGAGATATGGATAAAAGATGCATTTCAACATGAAAGACCTTAGAAATTTTCCTGGCCAACAGAGATTTCTACCCAAGTTTCAAATGATGAGCACAACTTTAAGAGCAAATATTGTAGTTCAGTAGAACACCTTGACTGGGAAGTGTAGAGTATGTCTGGAGAAGAGTGCAAGAGTCAGTTGGATCTGGCAGCTTGTAGGAAGCGAGCAGGTGCAGGAATGTATGATCTCAGACCACAAATTAGAGAAAGAGGGTGGGTAGATAATCTGCCGTGAAACCAGTCTATGTGGTTAACAGACAGCATCATGGAACACTGGGGCTTTGCTTCGTTTAGAAATACTGCAGTCATACAGGACAACACACTCATTCGTGCTGCACTGTCGTGGACTCTGCTTTCAGGTGGTTAGCAGAGAAGTGGCACGGAGGAAGTAGGCATGCCAGCAGTTGTGCTGTACTGGAGAGTGGGCAGTGTTCGTTGTACAGTTCTGTTTTCCGTGTGATCACAGGAGAGAAGGGGGGGAGGAGACTTCATGAGAAGAGGGACAAGACGGAGAGGTTACACAATGATTGGTGAAAACGTAGGGAGCCCTTTGGTGAGACAGGGCCACAGGCTTGGGGTGGGGAGCAGCAGTTGGCATGTGGTAGGGGAGGCACGCTCTTCCAAGGACTCTGCGGCTTCCGGCCTGAAGAGGAGGGAGGCAGGGCCCTTGGATGGCTACTTGGACTCTCTCTGCAACCCCAGCTCCTTCTTCTGTGTGACTAGTGTTGAATCGTATAGCATTTCTGGAATAGCAACCAAACAAACCTTTCATTTTCCTGATGCAGAGAGTGAGCCATAGACTCACCGAAGTGCCAGCATCAGATAAGTGACTGTTCAGATAAGTGCCATTCAGAGATTGGCAATGGTGAGGTCAAGTGGTATCCAAAGGTCATTCTGTGATGGGGTTGTGACTAGACCCAGGCAGCTGACCCCAAGACCACCTTGCCATCAACCATACCACCAGGCAGGTTCAGAAGTTGTCTCCCCCTCATTCATGACTGATTAATGTGTTTATTTGGCCAGAGTCAGGTCACCTGCATATTCTGGCCCCAGCCCCATTGGCATTTTTTGCAATAAGTCACTACCTATTTATTTATGGAGTATGTTGGGGGTCCGTGATAAAAAGAAATGCAAAACTTCATTTCTCTTCCCTGCTACATGCTCATTCCTTTTTAATAACCCTCTCTTATCAACCTCCTGGCAGCCTCCGCATTTCCTGTGCATGTTAATTACTTTATTAATTACGTTGATATCTTTGGTTCTGCCCCACGTATCTTGGTGCTTTTTGTTTCCAATGTGCACCCATTTTGCCTTGTTCATTGGCATATGCGGGCCTAGTTCCCATTTCTAAAAGGGTTTCTTTGAGCCTCGGTAAATACATGGCTTTCAATTAGTCTCGCAATCATTCCCATTTTCATCTCAGCCACATCACGAATATAGAGTGATTTTAACATTCTCTCAAATAGAAGCTGTATTGTTAAGTTTCTGACATTGTTCCTCAGTTCTTGTTTTCTCTCCAGATCACAGCTCAGAGAACCCCAGTAACCTAGCCCTGGGCAAGATGACAAGCACTAAGAACTGTGGGGAAGGAAAAGGGGGAGCAGGACAGTCCGGGGTAGGGACAGGAACTGCAGGACCGCGGGAGGGTGGCCCCCAGAACACGAGCCTGGGCGGCCTCCTGAATAAGCTGAGAAGCTCAGATCCGCCCTGAAAGCTAACATCCTCCCGGTGGGTGGCACAGGACGCTCAGCTCCCTCAGCGCCCAAAATAAAGGAGCACGGGAGAGTCCGTGGCCCAAAGTTTAAGAAACCCTGGCAATTGTAGAACTGCCTCTTGGAAGAGTATAGTATACTCATAAAGTTCAGGGCTCTTGAAAGTTCTGAAGTTTAAATTTTTTAATTA
This sequence comes from Thryonomys swinderianus, assembly GCA_004025085.1. Classification (NCBI taxonomy): domain Eukaryota; kingdom Metazoa; phylum Chordata; class Mammalia; order Rodentia; family Thryonomyidae; genus Thryonomys; species Thryonomys swinderianus. Next base: position 42,373 of record PVIC010005806.1, read on the forward strand.
ATACAGTCCATTTTAATTTTTAATAGGGAAACAGTGTTGATTAGCATGTCTAAAACTTCTTGGGCCACAGATCCTATCTACATTTTCATATGCTGAGTCATATAACCCAGGAAGTGCAGCTGGAGGGGCTGAGGGGCCACGGTGAGTTTGCCACTGGGGGACCCTGTCTTAGCAAGGTGGCTCCAGCTGCGGGGTGGAGAGGGGACCCTGCAGGCGGAGGGGGCAATGAGGAGCTGTTGGAGCTGTTCAAGCGAGCCACGATGAGGAGCCGAAGCAGAGGTTTCTAATGTGGCACTGTTTTCTTTCCATTTTATTTCAAGCTGCATTGTTGTCTTAAAATTGGAAAATCGGTGTTGCTGTAATAAATCACAGCACAAGGATTTTACTCAGGCATAAAATCTGAATGAGAAAGCAATCCGTGCTGCCTTCTGTCTTCAAAGGAAGCACTTAGCCCAACAGGGTGCTGAGACAAAATAGCCATCCGCTCCTGCCAGTCCCCAGACTCCTTTCTGATCAGAGACCCAGCTCTATTTCCAGTTCCACATCCTGAGCAAGTGGCTTCACTGCTCTGTGCCTCAGTTTCATCATATAATAAAGAGAAAAAAAAATAGCCCTTCCTACCACAGCTTCAACTCTACCAAATTCAACTAACCACAAATGAAAAATATTCAGAAGAAAACAAATCGCACCTGTACTAAACATGTACAGACTCTCTTTTCATTATTCCCTATATAATACAATATAATATTATTCTCCTGGTATTTATATAGCAATAGATAGTACAAGTAATTTGGAGATGGATTTGTGTGTAAGGGATGATCTGTGTCAGTTACACGCAAATACCACACATTTCATACAATGCCCTCAACCAGCACAGATTTGGGGACCAGGGGGTCCTGGCATTGTTACCAGACAAGATCCTCTTACTTAGGTTGGTTGATTTGCTAGAGTGGGCTAAAGTCTAGCAATCTTCCACTGGCCAGGGGCACAGTTCCGAAAGGCATTTCTTTTTGTGCAAGATTTGGACCACTGTGTAGCTACAGCCAACTTGTCCTAGCCACTGAGTTACTCTGTGGCTGGTGCCATCATCTTGTGTAAACACTTGGCCTTGTGCTTTGGTCTGGGCCTGATGACAGGGCTGCAGGGTTTCGGGCGCTCAGGCTCTGGCTGCTGCTGAAGAAGCACAATGATGGGAGTGGAAAAGGAGACGTGGACCGGCTCCGGGGGCAATCCACGTGTCCACCTCCAGAGCTGAGCAGAGCCGGACCACAGGCTTAAGGCAGCAGAGAGACACACATAATGTAAGACACAGATTTCAAGACTTGTGTCTGACCCCATGTACCCGTCACACATCCGTAGGCCCAAAGGAAGAGGTCAGTGTTCTCAGCCAAGACAGCCTTCAGGCCCCCGGGTAGTAACCCCACAACTGTTGGCATCACTCACAGTCTGAGATGCTGCCCACAGCAAAGCTAATGGGAGACTAATAATTTATTACTAGCTCTGCAACCCCCAAAATCAGATGTCTGTAAGTCTACTAAGAGCAAGCAAACCTAGAGGGTTTATTTAGGATTTTTCCTTGGTAACAGTTCCCTCTTGTACAAACATTCTGCTTTGATGGTTTTAACAGGGCCTCATGATGGGTCTGTTAGAGAAGCACAAATGTAGAGAAGCAACATGCCATTCTACCAAGGGTAACTGTTTACCACGCTCAGGAGTTTATTTTGTTGTTCTAGACTTTTGTCCCACCGCGGTTGTCCCTGATGATCTCAGAGCCAATCTCCCATGAATACCAAGGAGGAACTGTAATCCTTTTGGGACACTTTAATGAGGTTACATGTGCAAAGTGTTCAGCAGGGTACCTACCACAGGCCAGGATGGAAACTAACATGGCTGCCCTTCTTTGTTGGTTAGGACATGCCAGGCATAGTAATTAGAGCCCCTGAGTCTCAGTAGCTAATGCAACAAAGGTTAATCCAGCTGTGGATCCAGGTGCTTCTCTCGAAGAGCCATCTGTCATGAGGTCATTTGGCAACATGGACCACATGACACAACAGCACATGCACCAGCTTCCTCATCCTTCAGCCCAGAAGGGTCAAAGGTGACTTCTACCCAAAGCTTATAGGACACTTTGTTGTGTTCCCTCCATCCGCAACTATAAAGGTACTGAGAACACAGGGCAACCACCAGTTTCTGTCATTCCTTCCATTCCCTTTGGTCAGTCCCCTTAACCTCTGTGAGCCTCAGCTTCCTCACAGGTAAATTAGGACCAATACTTCCTGTCCTACCATGCAAAGGACTGGCATTATAGAAGCCATGAGATCATTTATGTGAAAAATGCCAAGTTAAAGTTAGAGGTTGCTTTTTTGCTGGGCCAAAGCCAAATCAAATTCTTTGGTTCAAGCAAAGGAAAAGTTCAACTTCAATTTTCCCTGAATCTACTTCTTATTCTGATTCCCTGTTCTCTGTATTGCTGAGCCATTTGCCAATAACCTTTGATGGCCTGATTTTGGAACTACACAGGACTGGCACATCCTGCCTAGAAAAGGAAACTGAAAGGTCATGAGGGATGACAGCAAGGTCACAGGGCATGTGCTCTGGCAGGCAGGGGACATCTCAGGGGTGCTGAGTCACAGGACAAACAGCTACTTAGGACTCTGAGGAACACCAGAGTTATGTAGGTGCATGCATGTGTGCACGTGTGTGTATGTGTGCATGCATGCATGCGCACGCGCGCGCGCGCGCGCGCGCGTGTGTGTGTGTGTGTGTGTGTGTGTGTGTGTGTGTGTGTAAAACACAGACGGTTTCAAGCCCAAATATCCATCCCTCCAAATGGGACTACCAAGCTTCCTGGTGTAGTTTGACTGCTCCATGGCTAACGCGTGCTCAGGGGACAGCTCCAAGTGAATTTGGTGTTACGCATGGAGAGTGAACCCTATCGAGAGAGTGTCAAGATCAAGAGTAGCCAGAATAGGGAAAGAACAAGGAGAGGGTAACTGTTTACCATGTAAGGAGAGACAGTGTCAGTCCAGAAAAGAGAAGGTCCCAGTGCCAGCGCACAGTTGTCTCTTACCTCACAAGGGCTGACCTACTGCCAGGGAATGAGGCCCAGATGCAACATCAAGACAGCGAGGAAGTGTCTGGGGCACAGCTTCCCACTTAGGATGAGGTGAAGTCCTGCCTACCATAGGTGAACTGAGCTTCCTTTTAAGGTAGAGAGCACCTCAGAAGCAGAGGTATGCAAAGAAAGGTTGTCGGAGCCTACAGAATTCTACACACTAGAATAGTGCTAACTCAGAAGAAGCACATACAGCATATATTGAATCTTTGTATGTTTATTTGTGTGTATTCGTTGCCAGTGGATGTGTGTGGGATGAATTGAGAAGCGTTGTGTTATCGCCATTGCTGTGTGGAGGAGAGGCACTGGCAGAATGGACCAAGAAAGATGAGCCCACTGCAGGGGCTGCTGTGCCACTCTCCCGTGGCCTGTTGCCACCCAGGGATTCCCACACACCGCATGTGGTGGCAGCAGCAGCAATTACAACATCCTTTTTTGGAACAGGCTCTGCAACATTGCACTTTTGTGGCTCCCAATACGCTTGGCTCCCTGAATGACAACAGGAAAATGAAATGACTGCGTTGTTCTTTCCTATGTCCCTGTGGGGTGCGTGCGTGTCCTGGCTTTGTAGTCTTTTGTCTTCCTATGCTCTTGCTTAAACACTCAGAACACCTCAGCACAGGGAACTCTGGCATGTAGCAGAGAACCCAAGGCCTGATGAGCACGTAGTGGGCTAGTGCCTGAACTCTGATCCAGACGCAAGGCCGGCAGGCTCATTGTGCCAGCGCCTGCAGTGTGCCCAGACTCCTCAGCCAAGCAAGGGCAATTTCTACACTGGGAGGAGAGCAGGAACTAGGAGAGGGGCGCTGAGGTTCACCCGGACCAGCTTCCTTGCTCCTTGGTGAGCAGCACTTGGAGAACTGGCCAGAGTCCCAGGAGGACCACAGATAATGGGAAGGACCTGGGCTCAAAGTCAGGCACCAGGGCTCCAGCGCCAGCTGCTCAGACTGTGATGTGCCGCCTGTTCCTGAGCTCTGAGTTCTGTGCACAGTGGGACCGGGGCTGATGGTGCTACTAACTATCTAGTCAGGCAGAGCTAATGAAACTGAAAAGCAGGAAACCGAGGCGTGAGCCGAGCAGCAGCAGAGTAGAAGAGCTCTGTGCAGGATTCCCCTGGCGCAGAGACCTGGTGGAAAACCTCTTCACACCCCAATTCTGTCACCTCCCTGTTCACGCCAACCTGGACTTGGACTTGACAGCAAGGGGTCCCCATGAACAACAGCAAGGATGTGTGTGTGCTGAGTCGCAGCAGCCCCCGGGAGAAGGTGACAAGGTCCAGCTTGTGCGTGGCCAGCCGAGGCCGAGCGGAGCACCCTAGCCTCCTCCAGGCCAACAGCTGGCCAGGGCAGATCCAACCTGGACAAAGGCTGCTGGAGCCCCACGCACCCCAGATGTCCCTAAGATCTGGGACAACTGTCCCCACACAGAGACCCCGGCCTGAGACTGTGCAGACAGGAGCTGGGTGGGAAGGCACCTCTGTGTGCAGGCCTAGGCCAGCCTGGCAAGGTTGGGAGAAGGGGGCTGCCCATGGCCAGCTCGCGCAGGATTTCCCATCCTTTCTCGTGCCACAGCACACACGTACAAAACAGTATCAACACAAGACCAGTAGCGCAGTCATGCCCACGTAGAGGAGAGTGCCACCGGGAGACACCTGGAACTTCATACTGGCACAGTACCCTGTTGGAAAGGTCTAGGTTTATGAAAGAGTGAAGGCTTGAGGCGTTGGCCCCTGGCATCAGGGCTCAGCCTGTCCCTGCACTGAACAGGAGGGGCACACAGTAGAGAGCTGCCCCTGAGCAAGAGGCAGTGGGCAGGGGGAGTGGAGGATGCTGAAGGGAGTGGGCTGGACCAGAAAGACAGGAGCGAACGTGAAGGCCAGAGAGGGACCCGTGTGTTTGGCCTCTCGGGGGTTCCTAGAGGAGATCCCAGGGAGCGGTTCGTGACATGCGCCGACAGAGGTGGTTGCAGAGAGGTGGGAGCTGAAGAATGAGGCAGGAGTACGGCCCCCTGTCACAGGAAGGCCAGGAAAGGGAAAGAGGAGGGCGAGGAGCTGAGGAGCCATCAACAGCAGAGAAGGCAGCGACCAACCCTGGCCATGGCACCCGGGGGCAGCAGAGGCTGAGTGCAGAGAGACAGGGTGACCGAGGGAGCAAATAAGTGCTGGTGGTTTTTCTTACCCTCGTCCTTTTCCAACCAGTGTTAGGTACAAGCCAAATGACAGTCCCTTTGTCATACTTCCAATTTCCATCATCTCGGACCTGCACTGTACTGTGCCAGTCTCCGAGCAACTCGTTTCTCTCCAGCCTCTTCCATCTTTACTTTGCCATCCTGATCCTATATGACTGTAGTGCTCCCCTGCTGCACCAGCCCCCATTCCCCAAGCACCCAGGGGCCTGTGGCCTGGACTTGACCTTGCTCTGCTGGAGCAGAGTGTGGCTGTGCTGTCAGGACAGTCTCACCCACGGGCCCCCGAAAACACGATCCTACTGATGATCGCTAGCCTGGCTATGGTGTCTGCTTCCCGCTGCTTGCACCGCCTCGGAGTCACCAGATGCTGGCCCTTGACGGGGGCCATAGTGGACAAGGGACTTGCTTTCCAAGGTCAGCGAGCAGACCTCCACTCGGTAGCTGCCTCAGCAAAATCGCATGGCCGTGCAGAGAGTTAGAAATGTCATTGTCACCTGGGGGCCTCCCGGGAAGGCTTGGTGGCCTCCCAGCCCACTGGAGATTCCTGCCCTTTCCAACAGACTCCTGGCCCAGCTCCTGCATCACAGAGGACCAGAGGTCCCCCCATCCTCCTCAGAACCCCTGCACTTTGTTAGAACTCGCAGAAGGGGTGGAAGAGCAGCATGTCCTCAGTATACTGCACAGCCAGGTGGCTCCCAGGCCATGTCCCTAACCTCACACATTGCTCAGCCTCTCCCCTGCTCTCTGGCCACTGTGAGATGCTTGGAACATTTCCTTACAAGTAGAAGCTGCTGTGAAGGCTCCCTGGACTCTGGAACGAGGCTGGGGACTCCCATCCCTACGGAAGCCACGCAGGCGACTTTCTGGACAAGCAGGCCAGACATGGGCAGCAGCAGACACCGCACAAGGCAGAGCACTAAGGGTCTCATCTTCCAAAGGAAATCAGAAATCTGGGGCTCCCTGTGAAGTAACCAAAGTTTGAACACCACTGATGAAATAGAAGAATGTTTAAGGCGCACAGGTCAGGTAAAACATCCGTGACCACACACTGCGCAAGGGCTGCTAGTTTGTCTCTCTTCTCAGTGTGAGGAAGACCCTGCCCCACTGCCAAGAGCCAGAATTCTGTCTCCATGGGCATCGCTGCCCACCCTCCCTTTCCTGGTCCCTGGGCTGTCATCACATCAGGGAGGTGAGGGTTTGGGTGCTGGTTTCTCTTGACCTCAGTCCCTCTGAGAAGTGCCTAGTGTCACCAGCTTCAAGCTAGGCATGGTGAACACCCAGAGGCAGTGGTGCCATCAGGCATTTGCAGTGTGCCTGTGCAAGCCCACAGGACAAGCACTCTGGCTTAAGGTCCGCTGCTGTACCTGTGAACTTTTCTGCTGCAAGGCCTGCCCAGAAGCCCTGGCTGATGAGGAGGCCCAGGGTGCCCATGCCATGCTGAGGGCCCCCCTCCCTGAGGGCCAGGGCACAAGGGATAAACCAGTAGAGCTGCCCCCACCTGCTCTGTGGGAAAGCAGTCTGGCCTGGGCTTGGTCTCTAGCTTGCTATGTCACCTCAAGCTACATCTTGACCTAACTAAGCCTCAGTTTCCTCTCCTGAGACATGAGTATAAGATTCCTGGCTCCTTCACATTTCTGCACTGGGTCAAAGGAGAATGCATCATATAAAAGCATGTAGAGGCCTAGGCTGCACTTGGCAGCTCGTAGCCTTCCCAAAATGCCTCCCCAGCTGTGCCCTGACACAACCACAGCACATCCAGGCACCTGCCGAGGCCAGACTCAGGATGCCCCAAAGCAGGGCCAGGCAGGGATTCCTGGCCATGCAGCGAGTCCCTGCCACTCCCTGCCTGTGCCCATGATGCTGCCGCCCCCCACGCCGCTCCCTGAATGTGGCCAGATGGGCCAGCTCTGCCTTTGCTCCGGCTGTTTCCTTGGCGCTCAGGACCTGACCCAGAAGTTAGGGCACCATGCTCCCCACTGCTGTAACCCTTCTTCTGGGCCTGTTTCTCCACGTGTGAACACGTGGAGTTGGGTTAGTGCATAAGCCCCTTGCAAGTGTTTAGAAATCGGGAGCCACAGGAGGGGGACTGGGGCTGCCACAGTGACTAGAGGACATCTGTGGCCTTCGGTGCCCAGAGTCAGGGGCTCTGTGCCCGTACGGCACATGCACTCTAACAGTGAGAGCCACTCTGTGCCTCCACAGGGAGGCTGCTAAGGACCCTCGCTGGGAACCCTGGTGGGCGCTCTCACACATCCCTTCCGGGTCTGTGATTCCAGGGGAAAAATCACCCAAACTTGTAATCAGACGTTCAAAAAGAAATTCTTACCTTGAAATGACAGCTTCTGGCTTTGCTGCTTTAGCGATGTGGAGCTGCGGCTGTTGAGATAAGCAGTCGGCCCCTGCGGGATCTGGAAGGTTCCTCCAACTCCAGCTCTGCGCGTCTCCCTGCATTTGGAGATAATGGTGATGGCTGACACATCAAGCGCGGGCTTTCAGCCTCCATGGGCTGTAAACATACCAGTTGCCCCCCTTGATCACCTTGCCAGCCCTGGGAGGTTGCAGATGAGAAAATCACAGCTCAGAGAGGTTCAGAGATGTGTTCAAAGTCACACAGCTGGTGAGTGATGAGCACGTGTCCTTTTGCTCCCTGTCTCTGCTTCCCTGGTGGGCTCCTCTGTCTCCCCTGAAAGAGACAGTGATGACTCACCTGGTCCCCAGAGAAAGAGCCAGTCAAGGCCTGAAACAGCCCAGAAAGGTCAAACACGTGCATGCGTGCACACACGTGCACACACACACACACACACACACACACTCCCAGAAAGAAAAACCCTACCAGTTTTCCCACGTTTTAAAAATTGACTTTATAATTTATTTAAAAAAAAAAAAAAGAGGCAAATGGCCAGGGAGCTCCTTCCTTCCGTGTGGTAGCCCTGGGAGCTGGTCAGGAAGTAAAGACCCTTCTTCAGAAGAGCTACAGCCAAGCCTGGGACCTGAGGCAACCATAGGTGCAGCCGAGGAGAGGTCAGTGGGCCCAGCCAGCAGCCCCACAATAAGGTGAGGTACAGGGAGTCCCTGGGTCTGCATGTCCCCAGCCCTGCTGCCCGGCCAGCCCCACAAAGCCCACACAGGAGCACAGGGTGCCTCAATGCAGTGCAGAGTCAGAACCCACAGAGCAGCTGCATCACAGCCACCCGTGTGCTTAACCCCGACTCTCCTGCACCAGAGAACAGAGGGGGTCATCCATCTTAGCCAAAGCCCTTCTGATCTGGAGACCAAATGTCACCCCGTTGTTGAACACCCCCCCATACTGAGAATGAACCCGGGCCTTTGCACTGAGCTCCATCTCCAGCCTGTTGTCATTGTTGAGACAGTCTTGCTATGTTGCTAAATTGCTCTTGCTGTGCTTAAACTCATAATCCTCCTGCCTCAGCTTCCCCGAGTGCTGGGATTATAGGCATTTGCTACCACAGACAGGCTGAGCTACCTAAAGGGTGGTCGCTAGGCCAGCAGCATTGCATCTCTTGGTTGCTGCTTTAGAATGCAGCTTCCTAAGACACCCCCACCCCGCCCCCGAGCCATGATCCTACATCTGCATTTCCCCAGGCTCTCTGCTTGTTTGTATCCATGTCATGTAGTAAGATGCCCCTACTGTCCCTAAATTATGACATCCCAGCCATCCCTAGCTCCTTTTCATTTCTAAAATAGACTGAAATCCTTACTATTTCAGTCCTTCCCATACCAGGAAGATCATCCCTACTTTTTCTCACCTTTCGGGTCTCCGACTCATACCATAGCTTCTAAAAGCCTTCCCAGATTAGCTGACCAGTACTTCTCAAAGGCCCTGGGTGTTCTTGGGAATACTTGCCACCTCTGGTTTTCACAGCCGTTCCTTGCAATTCATCAAATGTCTGTATCTACCAGAATCTAGCTCCAAGGAGGCAGGCTCACACTGGGCTTGTACACCCCGTGCCCAGGATCCTACATGCGCATGCCCACGAGAAATAGACAAGTTCATTTTGAATGAAAAAAATTTAGAACCAATAGAGTCCTCCCCTAAGGATCCAGGCTCTTATTAACCACTCTGTAAATTAACCTCTGAGTTCACTTCTCCAATAGGAAATTGAGGTCTGTGAAAGGAGTTAGCCAAGGTCGGCCACCAGGTCCATGGCAGGACCAAAGTCTTTGACCTTCCAGCCTCCACCTCCTGCCAGTCCTTTGTGCAGCCTTGACAATGCGAGGCATTCACAGGGGCTACTGACCTACATTGTGAGTACTGCGTCCTGCAGAGGGACTCTCGGGCCAGCTGCTCTCCTCCCTCTGCACAGACGAGCAAGGCTTTCCAGGCAGTTTCTGTGTGCCTCCCTCCGAGCACCCTGACCAGGAGCCAGGTATGAGCACTTCCACCCTCCGGCCTTCACAGACAGGCGCCTCCTCTGCAGGGCACAACATCTGCCAGGCAGGAAAGAGCTCTCGGCTCGAGTTCAGCTTCCCAGAACTCTGGGGCTTCCAGGGAGGCAGCTCGGGCTGCTTCATGATGAGGTTTCTCCTCCCTGGAGCACAGCACCTCAGTGTGCAGGGCGGCTCATACCCACAGGCGCTGCAATCTGACCCCAGACTGAGCAGAGGCGCGCGGGCTGGGCAGGCTGACAGTGAGGGCAGGGCGAGAGCAGCACTGCTTGGGCAGGAGGCGGGCCCAGGCTTAATCTCACCTCTGAGATTTACCGCCTGGAGATCCTCGGCAAGTTATGTTTTCTTATCTGTAAAATCAGGCCTTTGAGAGGGATTGGAGGGGAGCACTGCTTCCTGTGGTTGGATTCTTGGGAGGCCCCAACATGATGATGTGGGTAGAGCTCGCACCCTGGCGAGCAGCACATCGGTGCCTGTGGCCAGGCAAACTCCACATTCTTTCAGCTGCTGTGCCGGCTGAGGCTGCCTCCCTCTCCCCCTGAGCCCTCATCTCAGGGAAACTGTGCTGATCTGTGGGTCCCTGAGCCCACAACACTAGCTGAAAAATAGTGTTGAAGAGGTGTACCGTGAATGACTGAGTTAGTAGTTGTGGAGGTGGAAAAACAAGAGAAAAGGCCACTTGAATCTTTTTCCTGGCCAAGAAAAGCGTCCTTGAGATTGTTGAAATGCAGTCATGGTGACTGGCCTGAGAAGTGGGCCCGAAACCCAGGCTCAGACCCTGATGCGAGATGACAGCATGGCACCTCCCGGGGCTCATGCCCTGTGCTCACTGGACCTGTGCCGTGCCCAAGCCCATACTAGGGCAGGGGCTCCCCTGTGGAGTGGGGCCGCCAAGGTGCTTGGAAATCTTCGAGTGGCTTCCACAGTAGTACCGAACGCCACCGCCGACAGCCTCACCATGTCCAGCCCTACAGAACCACAGCGGCTGGGTCCCCAGCGCGGGCTGGAGCCTCCAGGTGGTTCTCTGGTGCCCTCTTGCGGTGATTTGGTGTACGACAATGACGCCACAACTGCGCTGGCGGTGACTCCCCACGCCCACCCTCAGGTGCCTCCTTCCCCAGAGATGTGATGCCAGACCACAGTGAACCTCAGTCACAGGCAGGTTCCGCGGGACTCACACAGAGGCGTGGTCTCCTCCGTTTGCTTTGGGATTCAGTACAAGTCACTTGGCTGTTTTCACCGACTCCCCCTCCCCCAGCCTCACAAGGAAGGGAACTTCACTCCTGAATGACCCCTAACCCCTGCCTTGGTGACCCAAGTCCTGCACCACGAAGGTGGGGCTGCGTGCGGACAGTGAGAATGACCGGAAGCTTTAGAGGTTTATTTCCGCGGAGAGAGGTGCTGGGAGCAGCGCTGTCCTCCCTAGAACGCCAGAACCACTGACTCTGGCACCTGTCAGGGGTCCCCAGCCTCCGTTGCCTCCCCGCCCCCGTCCCCCGCTCTGCAGGCCAGTTTGTGCTGGGGGAGGTGAGCTGAACGGGCAAGCTGAATTGGGGGGTCAGCATTCAATGAAGATGGGACATGGAAGGAAGAGGTAAGAGGGAGCCGGGCAGGAATGCTGGCTACAGAAGAAAGGACAGGGCTCTCGGCAGTTCTTGAAAAACTATCCAATGGCATAAGGCACATGTAAAGTCTGTGTCGCTGGGAAGGCACATTCTGCGGCTGAGGAGGCCTGGAGCAGGCCGGGCAGGTCGCTGATTCTTGAGAGCTGAGCTCAAGTTCCAGGCCACAGGTCAGTGGTGGGCTGTACAGGCGGGAGACTGGGGTCATCTCCAGGTGGAGGCATGGGGTTGACCTTCTCTCCTAACCCAGACGGCTTGGGGTTTCCCCGGAAGCCTTAGAGGGAAGACAGACAGCTATGAGTAGAGCCTGGAGGTTCGGATTCAGTTAAAAAAAAGTTGCAGTATTTCACCAACAGCTGGACAGCAGTGCTCCTGTCACTGCTGTATGAAAGCCAGACAACTATGTCAGGTTCCTGTGAATAGAGTTTTCACTTTGAACAATGGTGTATGATGGCACCAGTGCTGTCTACATAGAGGACCCGAGTCCCTCATGAATGACGGCCCTTCACTGCAGAACAACACATTAAAGTCGCCAGTAAAGGGTTTGCTGCTCATGTGCAACCGAGGAGGGCTGTGCTGACGTCTGTGTGGTTGTCACTGTCAGGGAAACAGATTCTGACACTTGAGTCGCTATTGACCTTAGGACCAAGTCTGTTCTGTGCCTTAATTAAACAGTAAGTGGACGTTAAGAAACTCCTCTTTCTTTCATTTCCCTTAGCAAAATGCAGCCCAGCTTCAAGGAAGGGTTTGGGTAACAGTGGAGAGGAAAACTCTAGCCCAGACGTTGGTTTCTAGAGCTCCTCTTCCCGTGTGTGTTTTCCCCAGTGTAAAGGCCTCCAGCAACCCTCCTGTTCCCTGGCACTCTAGCCCAAGTGTGGACTCAACACCCTCAGACCCGGAGTGACCAAGCTAGGACTTGGGAGAGCTACAAGGAGACAGAAGCAGGGAGAGAATGCAGCCGGGTGCTCCGGTTACCGTGGCCTAAGCCCGCGGGCCATCCCCCTCCCACTGTCCCTGCTTCTTTTGTCCTTGCCCACAAAACCCCAGGAAGTGCCACCTCAGAGGAAGGGCCCAGAAAGCCAAGATACAGGGTGCCTAGCCCTGAGCCAGGCAAGGCTGGCCTTCTGCACCTGTGGACCTGATGAAAATACGTTTCTTCCCAGTGATTGTCCCTGGGGTGCCCATGCCTTACCCTCAGGCTCAACAGAGTATCCCCAGCAGAACACAACATCCTACGCATAGCTCTCTGACAATATACCTTCAGTGGAACCCATTCCAAAGGCAAACAGATTTGCAAAGAAGTTTCCAACTTTACTTAGTAAGTTTGTTATTGATAATATATCTGTGTATCAATTCGGAAAGTATCTTGCAGGACTGAGCAGATTAGTAAATATTTTGTTGAAAGCCAAAGATCTCACTGTGGCAGAAGAGAGATGCAACTATGGAATGAAAGAGGGCAAACAATGCTTGTGGTAGAATCCCATATATATCCCATATATATTATATATATATATATATATATTATACACACACACACACACACACACACACCTAGCCACAGATAACAGATAAATGACAGGTAGTTAGGTAGAAAATAGAAAATACGTAGATGAAAAGGCCCTAGAAGGAACAACACCTTAGAAACTGGGTACATCCAGTATCAAGACCTTGCTTTCTGAAAGCACCATTATCCAACAAAAAGAACTCAGAAAAATAACTAATTCCAATCCTGGGGAATGGAAAATGCAAAGAGAATATGAAACGTTTTTGTGCCAAGAAGTAAAAAAGTGCTCCAAAAATTATAGGCACATGTGGAAAGAAAGAAGGAGGTTATGTGAAAGAGTTTTCCACCGTGCAAATTTGGGGGAATTTGAGCATCAAGAATAATGATAGCAGTGGGCTCTAAGAATTGAAACTGGATTAAAAAGCTCATGCCGGGCATGGTGGCTCACGCTTGTCATCCCAGCACTTGGGAGGCAGAGGCAGGAGGATTGCTGAGTTCAAGGTTTGCCTGGGCTACATAGTGAGCTCAGGGCCAGCCTGAACTACAAAGCGAGACCCTGTCCCAAAAAAAAAGGAGCTCATGAGCACGTAAATCAGTGGGAGGAAAAGGAAGCTCTTGTTTACAGTACAAAGTTAAGCACTCAAATAGAATGACAAAACCAGCAAATCCCCATTTTGCACCTTCCAAAGTAATGTGACTCAAGTAGGAATCATCAGTGGAAGATAAAGCCCCTGAGTTACTGTGTGTGGGGGAACAGGACACACACACAGTCTCAAAGTAGCTCCCACAGATTATTTATTAATTACAAAGCAAAAATGGTACCTTCCAAGGAGAGAGTCCTGGCAGACATCACTTCAATCAAGTCATTCCATTTAACATCACCAGGAATGGGGACAGAGTGCCATCAAGTGGCCCTGATATGAAGCAGTGAAGAGACAAGGATATTACTTATGTCGGATTTCTGCCAAGAATGTATAACCCGAATCTAATCATGACAGCACATTCAGATCATCCCAAATTGAGAAGCATTCTACAAAATAACTGATTGAGATTCTTTGGGAATTTCAATGACATGAAAGACCAAAGTACAGCAAGGAATATTTGAGACTAAAGGAGACCAGAGAGACACAAGTAAATGCAGTACATGGCCCTGGAATGAATCCTGGTATGGAAAAATCACATATCTCTTGATATTATTGGGCCCATTAATAAAACTTATAAATGGCTAGTATATTGGATAGTACTCTATACTGTTATCAGTGTTAAAATTCTTCAGTTTGGTAAGCATATGTGGATATACAAGAAAATCTCATTCTTAAGAAATACACACTGAGAGCTGGAGGTTTAGCTCAGTGGTTCCAGCGCC
>PVIC010005807.1:0-56401 GCA_004025085.1 Thryonomys swinderianus
GTCACTTTTTAAAGAGACAGTGTGATCCCCAAAGACATGTTCCCTTAAAGTCTTCATCATGTTTTGTATTTGAAAATAGTTTTGCAAATACAAAGCAGCTACCTAGAATGGTTGTTTTGTCTGTTGCAAAGGAAAACTCTCGTGTTAAAATCATAGTGTGTACATTTTAAAGTGTAAAATTATCACTTCTTCGGGGCCGGAGATTTAGCTCAGCGGTTCCAGCGCCTGTCTCACAAGCGCAAGGTCCCGAGTTGGATCCCGGTGACCACATACAATTCTGGGCATGGTGAGTCACGCCCACCAGCAATCAATACCACACACCACAGTGCCGGGCACGGTGGTTCACGCCTGTAATCCCAGCACTTGGGAGGCAGAGACAGAAGGACTGCAGAGTTCCAGGCTTTCCTGGGCTACATAGTGAGCTCAGGGCCAGCCTGAACTACAAAGCGAGACTGTCTCAAAAAAAAAAAAAATCATCACCTCTTCTTCACAATGATTATAGTGAAGAGCTTGGATAAAGGTAGGATATAGTAGCAGGCTTTACTAAATAAAGGGAATCTTATTTTCCTCTGTACTTTCCTGCGCAGAACCTAGAGTCTCAAGTTCGCTTTTCGTCTCTCTTTGAAGGTTGCAGAACGAGGGAGGAATGGAGGTGTAGATTCGCAGGGCTGCCCCTGGGTCTCCAAAGCAGCAACCCAAACATAACCCATTGGGGCCGCTAAGCAGTTGTCCAGCCTGTTCTTCAGGTGGGGATCTGTTCCTGGTAATCGATGCCACCAGTGGGATCTCAGGGCCGCCTCTCTTTCCTTCCAGGAGGGGGCCGATCTGACACTGTGGCCTTATCAGCCCCCGCAGATGCTGCTCCGTGTCTCTTCCTGAGCGGTTTTGGCTCAGTACAGTGTCTCCTGGGCCCACTGACTGTCGGTTGCCATAACGACATTCAGCAAACGAGGGAGGCCTGGCGGAGCAGTGGTTGGGCCAGGTGGAGAGGAGGAGGCAGAACAGACAGCAGAGCCCCACAGAGTCCCCACAAGGGCACTACAGAGGCAGGTGACTAGGAAATGGGGAAGACAGCGATGGGAAAAAGCCCAGAGCCAGTTACTGCAAATTCTCAGAGCCTGACCTTGCTGATGAAGTTAAAGAGGGAGGGAGAAGCCTGGGAGGATACATTGGAGGAGACAATAAAGTTAGAAAAAACATAGAGCATCACAGAGAAATGGAAACCAAGAAGTGAGATCTGTTCAAGACAACTTCAGACATTGTGAAGAGAGCTAACACATCCCTCCCTGCAGTCCACGGTTGCAGCCACACCGTCTCAACACGAGATCAGAACAACTTTAGAGACTAGTTCTAGGGTGCCTTGGTTGTGACAGACTACTGGGTTAGGCCTTATTTCAATCTGTGAACTAGGGAAAAACCATTCTGCCTTTTCCCCTGAATTATTGTAATGCTTTCAGTGAGTTGTGAAATATTCAAATGCTTGGGAAACTCTAAAACATTCCACAAATGTTAGAATGCTTCATCTTGTTTTGACTTCACCACCATTGATATTTTGTGCACTCTTCTTTCACTCCATCAATCTCATCCCAACTAACTTTGGAAGATTTTTTGACTTCCTTTCTTTTTTTCCCCCTCTTAATTTTTTGGACTCATATATTTTTTCCTTGTAAGACTAATTGAGATTTACTCCTTAAATCTTTCATCAAAGGTCCGATTGCTTTCACTAACCACAGCTTCTACCACTAGAAATGAAAATCTTGAAGTCTAATTTGGTTGAAATACCCTTAATGATATGCAAATAAGACATGTTCCATTTATCTTTGATGGATTTTTTTTTTCTGAAATAAGCATGCAGCAGGGAATAGGAGATAAAAATATATGTTGTATATATGTGTATGAAATCACAGTGCGATGGTTTGGCACGAATTCCGAGGCCATCTAACACAGTGGTCTCAAAAGTTTAATTTCCAATCAGTCATCTCATGCTCTTGTGAAGATGTAGATTCTAACTTGGTAATCTGATGCTGAGGTAAGACCGTTTCTAACAAGCTCTCAGTCCTGCTGTTACTGCAGGTACTTGAGCCTCAAGGAACTATTAGTCAGGCAGCAAAGACTCTGAGCTTTGGAACACTTCCTGTAAAGCTTGAAAAACAGTGCAAAGCACGCATGTGCACAATGAAGTGCGGCACGTGCAGCCACAGAGATACCCTCCAGCCTTTTTTTGTGGAATTTCTTGGGATCTGTAAAACATAGTGAGAAATGCAGACTAAGACACTTTTTCTAGTCCTAGAGAACCAGAAACATGAAGGAATTTAAAGAGCGAGATATATATATATATATATATATATATATATCCACATATATATGTCCAATCACATATACATAAATAGCTTTCACATAAAGACATCTACGTAGGGTTTTGC
The DNA here is from genome assembly GCA_004025085.1 of Thryonomys swinderianus. Taxonomy (NCBI): domain Eukaryota; kingdom Metazoa; phylum Chordata; class Mammalia; order Rodentia; family Thryonomyidae; genus Thryonomys; species Thryonomys swinderianus. Next base: position 2,424 of record PVIC010005807.1, read on the forward strand.
TGCTTATCAACACCCAAACCTCCACTGAGAGGATGCAGACAACTGAGAGGTGAACATGGGTCTCACTCACACAGTTTGGCAGGTAGCGGAGTTAGAAGACAAAGGCTCTCCCGAGGAAATCTCACTCAAGATAACCTCAGACCTAGAGGAAACAAAATAAAAGTTCAGGAACAACTAGACTTATATTCAAAAGGATGCTTTGCAAGCATTTTGAGGGGCTGCTTTTCAAGGTCAGCCATGAGAAATGTCTCCGAGGAAGTGAGCATTTACTTTTTGTTTTGTTTTGTTTTGAGACAGGGTCTCGCTTTGTAGTCCAGGCTGGCCCTGAGCTCACTAGGTAGCCCAGGCAAGCCTCGAACTCAGCAATCCTCCTGCCTCTGCCTCCCGAGTGCTGGGATGACAGGCATGAGCCACCGCCCCCGGCCATTTACTTTTCATTATAAACACATACAAATACAAAGTGATCACCGTGGAAGTAAAGAGACAGAAATATCAAATGGAGCAAATAGAATATAAAGTGGTGAATAAATGGAAGGATTTTAAATGACTAGGAGAAGAGATGTCCAAGTGGTAAACACGCCGGAATGGGCACACATGCTGGCAAAGGTCTGATGGGGTCAGATGTTATCTGTATTATCTGTACACTTACTTACTTTGGATATTCTTTAAATTGTAGAGAGAACTGAATCTATTCCTAATCCTTGGCAAACAATCAGCCTTTAATGCCAGGATTTTCCAAAGGAATAACAGGCATATCTAATCAAACATACATCCACTATCCCCTACATTGGGCTGTTTAGAAATGCATAGGGTATGTAATTTACTGAGTGGCACTGAGACACCAATTAAAAGATTATCGAAAAAAAAGTGTCATGAATTTTTAAATCAAGAGGAAATGAAAGTCAGAACAAATCCCTCCTGAAACAGTGATGTCTTTTGATTGTTGAAGTGAGATAAAAAAGGTAATGGAACCAGAATTATAGAGAAATGCAGAAGGAATGTATTTGTGCTCCTTCAGGAAGTTTTCCAAATGAAATAAATATCATGTGTATCAAATTTGAAAAGAAAAAAGGAGAAATAGCTGCTAAGGAATTAAGCGATAAGATCACTGTTTTTAATTTCTGGTAGAAGAGTAAGGAATTTCCAAAAATCCATCAAATTACAAACGAGTTTATTTACTTACGATTGTCAATGATTTCAATAAAATTTGTTTTGCTTTCTTGCTGTTTTATGCAATATTTCAGATTTCTTTCCTACATCTAAGTTTTTGTTTCTTTTACTTCTTATAATTTAAAAATTATGCAGCCCATTTTCCAACTAATGGTTAATTTACATTTAAAATATCCATGTATATCTTTGTTTAATTCTAGCTAAATATATACTTATCACTTCAAAAATAAACTATATGAATTTGAGAGGTCCCCCACACATGTAAAATGAAAGATTTTGCAAGCAATTATTCACACTCCTACTCTTAAGATTTTGCTGGTATAATTTGAGTTTCTTATACAGAATATTATCATTTTTAAACATTTTAAACTTCTGGAAGAATTATTTAAAATTCTCATTTCTACTGATTTGAACATTATACTATATTAAAAGCAGTAATTTAAACACTAAATTTTTGACTGGCTTTAATTAAGTACTTGCCTTTCTTTTACCACACAATCTAATCTAATTCCAATTGGTTTTAATTATTCACCATACTTTCTTTTATTACACATCAACCTCATTATTTAGTTTTTAGTTTGACTCATTCTTCAGTCAGCTGGAACACTTTTTCAATTTTTTTATTAATCTTTTTTAAGAAAAAGAATGTGGATAAAACATTTGGCGTTCCTCCCTTTGTATTAATATTGCTCTATTGCTCCCAATTATGAATGATGGCCTGTCTAGCTGTAACATTTTTGGGTTTCAGTATATTTCTCTCAAGAGTCTTGTGTTCACTTCTATTCCGCATTCTTCAAATTGTGTCAAACGTGAACGTTTTTTCCTCTTGTAAACAAATGTCATCTTGGTTCTTGAATTTATTTTGAATTTAAGACTTTCATAGAATATTTTGCCTGGGTTTTCAGTCCTGGTGTTTCTCCTTACCAAATACCTTTCAAGAAAATATTTTCCTATTTTTTATTCAGTGATTACTTTTCCTATCATTTTCTTGTTTCCTTCTGTATGGAGATCTGACTTCTTGGATTTGCCTTTGATACGCCATTTTTTACCACACACTGACTTAGTCTGCTTCTTTGCGTTCTGAATTCTGGGAGTTTCTCAACTGGGAACAGTCATTCAGTGCTTGAGTTTTCCGTAACAGTCAATATTTTCTGCCATTGCAAATTTGTTGATCGTCCTTTTCAGCTAAAAAGTATCTTATAGGTGGGTGCCCCATTCAGAGACTCCTCAATGAAATTAGAAGAAATTTTAAACATCTCTTCCAATTTCCTATAGTAAATCTGTGTCATTTATTCTTAGACAGATTTTCTAACTTTCAGCTCCTGGATGCTTTGTATATATGATCCCATTTCTCAGGTTGGGTGTCTCTAACATATTTAGATTCTTGTGCATAGCTCTGGTATTCAGTGTTCAGAGATGAGAACTATACGGTATGCTTTTCTTTCACACCAAACCAATGGGGAAAATAGTGTAGGGTCAAGAAGAATTATTCTCTCACCTCAGACTTGATCTTGAATATGGCAAAAGAAAGAGTTCAATAAGTGCCCACCTCTGCTTGGATAGATTCATATGTAACTAACAGGAGCATATTCATTAGACACGAGGGGAAGCAGCATGGATTACAAAGGATGCTTTCAACGTGGTACATTTCCTGGAACATGGGTGTCCATGGACTGCAAGCTAGGGAATGTCAGCTCTGCCCACTAACTTCCTCCATCTTGCCTTTGCCTGAAACACCCATTGGCCCCTCTCTCAGAGACCTAGAGGTTTCCTGTCATTCAAATCCATTTTCCCCAGGCAAACTTTTCTATGAACTCTATTAGCTCCGGGGTTGATCATTCCTGTCCTTCCTACGTTCTGCCTAATAAAAGTCCTTCTACTGATCTGACATCAAAATGTTATCTTCTCCTATCTTTCAGTATTTTATGTTTTTTTTTCTCATTTTTATGTACACTTCTAGTTGTCTCCATGATGAGTAGAGCAGTTACATAATAAGAGAAAATAGCCATCTTTATCCTGAATTTCTTATTAGCCCTTAACGGTTTTTCCTCTTTACTTTTTTACACACTCTGACAATATTAAACTGAGCTAGTGCTGTTGTTTCTAAAGTTTCTTAGTGAACTTTGTAGATCAATCAGGATCGTGGAATCACTGAGATCAGTTCCACCAGAAGAGCTTTCTGCACTAAAGGTGGGTACAGTTCAGGAACCACAGGGTTTATACAGTCATCGAATACATAAAATGTGGTGAGTGCAACCAAAGAACTCAGTTTTAGATTTTGACTAATTGATCAATTTTGATTATGATATGTGCCTTGTAGTTAACATATATGACAGCAGAGTGTCTCCTAAACCTCTTTTCAGTTCAACATCTTACCAAGTGAGAGCCTCCAGGCTTCACTCTGAGTTTTATAAAAATCAGCATCCTACATGTATCTTGGGACTAGATGTGACTATACTTTGAAAAAGTCTTTGCAAGAGTCTTATGAGGCTCTAAAATGAGCTTGTATCATTGACTTGGAGCCAAGAATAATGGGAAATAGACTTCGTGAGGTAAGGTAAACTAATCTGCATGTGTTCTAGGAGTTTCAACACAAACTCAGAAACAGTGTCTTATACACATTATAAAAACTTTCACTGGGCTCAAGATTTAGCTCAGTGGTTCTGGCACCTGTCTTGCAAGCGCAAGGTCCTGAGTTCGATCCCTGGTAACTATATACAATGCTGGGCGTGGTGACTCACACCCACCATCAGTCAATACCACATACCACAGTGCGAGGTGTGGTGGCTCATGCCTGTAATCCCAGCACTCAGGAGGCAGAGGCAGGAGGATTGCTGAGTTCCAGGCTTGCCTGAGCTACATAGTGAGAACCTGAACTACAAAGCAAGACCCTGTCTCAAAAAAAAAAAAAAAAAAAAAAAAAATTTCACTGGATCTCGCTTGAAGTAGCACTGCCTGTCAGCCAAAGAATTCTCAAAGAGTTCCCAGCAGCTCCTAAGAAAGCATCAGTTCCACAGAAGAAACTCTTGTTACATAGGTCACAGGTTGACATGCTTTTTCTGTGACCAGACAGAGTAAATATTTTATTTTATTTTATTTTTTGTACCAGGTATTGAACTCAGAACCTTGGGCTTGCCAAGCAGACCCGGCACCACTGAGCCACATTGCTGGCCGCAGAGTAAATAGTTTAGACATCATGGGTCAGAAGCTCATTCTTCCATTTGAGTGTGAAAGTGGCCACTAGGAAAACAAATGAGTGTATATGGCTACATCCTACTAAAACTCTACAAATACTGAAATTTGATGCCATATTGTCTCCCTATGTAATGAAATAATACCTTTATGCTGCATTTTTTAATCATTTAAAAATTAAAATTAAACTATTCATAGCTCTTCAGACATAAAGATACATCACTATCAATTCGGCCACAGGTGGTAGTTTGCAAATCTTCCATCTGGGTGGTTGCTAAGGTCATGTTCATTCCAATATATTGGAAATCACTTTTGGGGGGCTATAAACTTTAGGACATTAGTATAATGTAACTTAACTAGTGTGATATAGGTTGGTGACTAGGATCTACATAAGTACAGTTTTTAAAAAAAAAAACGCACGTATTACTGATAGTTCTATGAATCGAAATCTCTACCACCTGTGTGGGCAAGGTATGCATAGGCCTGAAGGCAGAGTGGTCTCTTAGAGTTTTGCTAGTCTTGGTACATTCTGGCTGCTATAATTGAAGATCATATTGTTGCATGGAAACAGAAATTTCTTTCTGACACTTGTAGATGCTGAGAGGTCCAAGATAAAGTGGGCATCAGATGCAGTGCCTCGCGAAGGCCCTTTTCCTGGTCCCCAGATGGTGTCTTCTTGCTTTGTGCTCCTCTGGCAGAAAGTGCATTAAGTGAAAAAGCATTAAGTGAAAGAGCATTAAGTCCACTACCTGATCACCTCCCCAAGGCCACCTCTGTGTCAGGGTTAGGTTTCAGTGTAGGAATTTTGCAGCAATGTAAATATCCAGACCATAGCATAGCACTTCAATCTATATTTAAAATGGTAAGCACTCAGGAGGCAGAGTTGGGAGGATTGCTGTGAGTTCGAGGCTTGCCTGGGCTATGTAGTGAGCTCAGGGCCAGCCTGAACTACCAAGGGAGACCCTGACTCAAAAAGATAAGTAAATAAATAAAAATTTGAAAGGTTTTCATGTGAATTCCGACTCAATCTTATTTGTAGCATATCAACAGAGCTTTGAATTTGAGGATATTCTCGATGCGATTTAAGGGAAAAAAAGGAGGCTCCTATATATAGCTAAATCATAATTATATGTTAGGAACAATATTTCTTCAACTCTACTACTAATCTTAGTAAGTATTTAACTTCCTTCTACGTATATCAAAGTGCATGAACGAGTCACTAAAGCAACAATTCTGCTGTGTAGATGTCCCAAATATCAGTTCCTATCACGAAATACCCCTCACCTCCACCTGCTCCCTCCACAACACTGAAGTTTCTGGGCAAGACCCACTATTTGGACAAACATTCGTTCTCAAAGAATTTTGCAATTGTCAAAACACTTAGGTACATTACGCTTTGGTTATTCACTTATTACTAATAGTGCTGCTTCCACCCACAGTTTACCTTTTTCTTTTTTCTTTTTTTTTAATAAATGGAGTCTTTTGGTACATTTTAGGGATATAATATGATCACATTCTTCATTGGCAATTGATACCTGTGCACAATGTATTTTAATCTTCCCTGTTTCCCATTGTCCTTACTTCTCTTGAACCCCCGCAGCCACTTACATGAGCTGTGTTTGTTTCTTTTTCCTTTTTACCATCAAGATTTTCTTCTTTCCCTCCTTTGCTTTTCCCTGCCCCACCCAGTTATCATTTCCCTTTGAACATTTTCTTTCTATTTCTCAATACCTGTCATTCACTTTGGACCTCATTGACCCTTTCAGTTTCTCCACATTCACTTACTAGGTAGTCAAAATAGAGAAGACAGTCAAGTAGCAATGTATGATTTGTGCTGACTCAAATTTTAAGGCCATTTCATTCTTTTTCAATTATTACTGTGGATTTCTCAACTTTCCTTTGTTTGCCTAAGCAAAGAATTGAAACACATTCTCACACATATTGAGAGGCCAGTAAAAATGCAATATTTACCTAAATTGCAATTATGTTTTCAATTGTTTCTACAAATCTACACAAAGTTCAGTTAACATTTCCTTCTGTGCATGAATACACAACAGAACCCCAAGTTCTTATGTTCTTTCCTATAAAGATTACCCTTTTTTGAGAAGTCTTACTTTTCTAATCTTCACTTAATTTTAATGTATTTTTAATTTAATTGTAAATGAAAGTTATACATATATGTATTGTCAAGATCTTTTCAAGGTATTATATGTATATTTTCAAGATATATAAGTTCTCTGAAGGGAAATTTCAAAAGTCTTCTCTACCTAATATTCTTGATTCCAGCATATTTAATAAAATCTTCTCAAAGAAATGGGAAATTACTAGCAACCTCTGACTGGGTTGTTAATTACTATCCTGGGGCCAAGTTGACATAATAATTTCAGCAGTACTAAAACTCAAAACCCGACAAACAAGATAAACAAGATAAACTTAGATACTGACTTGAAAATACATGTACAAAAATTTAAAAAACAAGTCATGTATGCTTATTATTTACTTTTAAAAGTAAGATCTGCTAAAGGACTGAAAATAATGAAGCAGAAAAAATCAGAACTTTGTTAAAAGACCAAAAAAAATAATAAGAAAGAAAGAAAAGAAATACTTCTTGCCAGTCATGGTGGCTCATGCCTGTAATTCCAGCACTCAGAAGGCAGAGGCAGGAGGATTGCTGAGTTTGGGGCTTGACTGGGCTACATAGTGAGCTCAGGGCCAGCCTGAACCAGAAAGTGGGACCCTGTCTCAAAAAAAAAAAAAAAGAGAGAAGGAAAGAAAGAAAAATACTTCTTACCTTCATGAATTCCAAATGTAAAAAACTTAAGCACTATGTAAAAATAAAGTAAAACTCCCATCTTTTTTTTTTTTTTTTTGAGACAGGGTCTCGCTTTGTAGTTCAGGCTGGCCCTGAGCTCACTATGGTGCCCAGGCAAGCCACCGCGAACTCAGCAATCCTCCTGTCTCCCATCTTATTTTAAATAAACACATTCATGTTATACCTCATCTAGACTCATCTACAAGACACACAAATCACATCTAAAGGTTTTATAGATGAGAGTTTCTTTATCCACTTATTTTATAGATATCACAGTCTGAAAAGCCACATGATTCATATTTATTAAGAGTAGAACCTGAACGGAAACCCGAAGAGGTTGTGTTTATGTCACCTGTAGTGTTATGAGTTAAAGTGATTTCATTTTAGGAGGTTTTTGGGCATTCAATAATAAGATGCATGGGATATATCTTAAAAGTTACACTTATTCAGCCTGAGGTAGGAAGACCTTAAGATGAAATGCAGCCCAGGCAACTCAGTGCCTCAGTGTGACCAAATTTCAAAATAAAAAGGCTGAAAATGTAATTCAGCAGGAAGGACCTGCTTTTGATCCCTAATTCTGACTATCTCTTCCAAAGAAAATGTCACACTTAAGGTATCTAGTGCTTATATTCCATGTGTGATAATCTATCTCTGATTTACATAAGAACTATTATATTAATATTTTACCCACAAGCTCAAAATATAACATGCAATGCTCACATGGATTTACTCTATTTGATCCACCCAGCAAATGGTAACAAATATTAATATGTGACAACTACTCATCATCATCATTGTTTTCAAATTTTTTAAAACAGAAAATATACTTCACTACAGTATTCCTGATATACAGGGGTCTAGCATGAAAATGTTTTCATCAGATGATAGTTGTGACAAATCTACATTGGGAACAAAGGGGGAAAGAGCACAGGCTTCAGAGTTCTAAATATTCCAGCCTAATAAACTGTTCCCACAGTCTATGGGCTCATGAATGTATTTATTCACATGTCAAAAAAATTTATAATGCAAAACAGCACAGTGCTGCTGTCAAGATCAGTGAAATTGTTTGTACAATACCTGGTAAACTAAAGTACTATTCACTGCAAGACAGTACACTTTCTCTTCCTCTGTTATTCCTTGCAGGAGGTCCTGCAGTAATTCCCTAAATATTAGTATTTTTATCTGACAGAATTATTACAATTCTGCATTGCTATCTGTTATGGTTACTTAAACAAGGATGATGTATAATTACCAAATTATAAAACCAGTAACCCAAGAGATTAGAAACCATTGCCAGAAATTCCAATGTTTCCCCATCTTCATGACCACTGAAGCCCAAAGTGGGGGTTTAATTCTCCTTCTGTAACTTAGGAGAAGCAGAGAGACAGAAGTTCAGAAGAGTCAGACCTCAGACTTCTGGAGAACTGCAACTAGTAGAAGACTATTTTTGATACATATAAAGAAGACAGGTTGGGAATCCCTGCTCTGACAGCTCATTCAGAGAATCTCTGGAGAGTGAGGAAAAGAATTTGAAATTCTAAACTTCAAAGAGAAATAATATGGACATATCACTCTGCAATAAATAAGTAGCCCTGCTTTACACGCCAACCCTGATAGCTATTATTAGACCTCACTGGTTAATTAGACAAAAACATATTTGGCTAATTTCCCTTCAAATTCACCATCAATGTCAACACATTTGGATAATCCTAAAAGGCTGGGAATTTACAAGTCATAAACATTTAACAAAATAGCTAAGCTTCTTAAAATACTTTTCCCATCTGTGTTAAACCACAAAGAATCTAACCGGAAGAGGACTATATCCTCCAGCCTACATAAGTTTTTATTAGAGATAGTAGATCACTTAGGGCTCTGTGCATGAAGGGCTGTGGGGGGGGGCAATACAACACAACACAACACACACATTTTTTGTTATGCTAATAGCCCAGGGTTAATAAGGAAACAAATTAATGCCGTGAAGTTAAGCAGTCATTTGTCACATCTCCATCTACACACACATGCACGCATGCATGCGTGTACACACACACATATTATATACATATACAACCACATGCGTATTTATATATTTTTTCTCTCTCTCTCTATGGGACTCAACAATTCTATCATCAATTCTCTCCTCACTCAATACTCTAGCTCTCTCTTTCTCTGGGCTGAAGCCAGAATTGTCTTGTATAATTCAACAGCTCCTTCCCTACCCAGGGACTACACATACGCCTAGAATATTCTCTGTGCACAAACTGCTGGTCCCTCCTTCCTTCAGTTCAGTTCCCTGCTTAGATGCTGCAATCCTAAAGAGGGCTTCCCTCCTTAAACTTTCATGGCAATTCCTCCTCCTTCAGAGTTTTCTCGAATAGTGTCACATTCAGTTCTTGTGTGTTGCCCTTTCCATACATCTAAATCTAAATATAAAATATATACTACATGTAGTTTGCATGAATATTTTTTCTCTTATGTTGGTAAGAAGAGTTATTATCATGCAATCTAACCTCTTAACAGATTTGTTTCGTTCTCTTATTCAGTGTCTCTGTATTGCTATTAAATATGCCAACTATTTCATTTTTCTGATCTTCATGCACACTGTGGCATGGTGCCAGATATACAATAGGTGTTCAGTTGAGAACTGTGCCATGCATCAGTCCATTAAAACAAATTGATAAGAGAATAGATGGAAGACTTCCTGCTCGGAGATGATTTTCATTCTAAATCAGTACAATTTCCAAATGCCATCATCCTTTCAAGCTGTGCCATTATCTCTATAAAATTCTAACAAGTCATTATTTTGATTTCAGGGGCCTTTGATGTTCTTCCACTTAACTTTTTTTTTAATTACTGAAGCTGAAAGGTCCAGTGTATAAATAACTACACCATATTGTGCAGTAAGAAAAAAAATAGTTGGTGATCAGAAGACATATAATGGAAAGTCAGTATATCTTTAAAAATCTCCCTGTGCCATAGGTACATGCAACCTGCTTCACAGTATATATACCACTCCTTTCCCAGACTGCCCTGGGGGCTCGAACCTGGCTCCTAGAAACCTTAGGTTCCTACCTCTTTTCTTCATGGCCACGCATGGTCCCCACCAAACCAGCCACCACCCTCCATCCAGCAACCTGATGCTTGTATCTCTGCTTATCATCTTAGCCTATTTCAATCAACTGTACTCATACCTGACTCCATTTCTGGTTTTGGCACAACCTCTAGTACCTCCATTAGATTTCTTAGAGACTGTGTTTATTTATGAGCAGTTTGACTTGGCATCAGTGAGTGTTTGCCACCATACAGAGAAGCCTGTCCTTTACTCTTAGGACTTGAGAACTCCTTCACAGCCCCTTATGACTGAATATTTCAAGGCCCTTGTCTACTTAAGGTACTAAAACTCAGGGCCCTCATCCCAGGGCAGCTTTTAATCACTGAACAACTCATATCATTTTACCTTTCCACATTGGAAGCCCACAGAGTATTTTTTTTTCTGTCAGCCTCTCTGCCGTTATCTCCCTTTGTAAGCCACCATTTCTCTTCTCCGTCATCACTGCAGCTGAGCCATCATTTTCCTTTCTGCTGCTTCCCCTTTATCACTGTGGATGACTACAACATTACAGTTGACATTCTAATTCATCACTATGGATCTCCTCCATTTCTTTGACCTGTGACTCCAATAACCATCAGTTTTAGATGAGTACAGTCAGATCCTGGACCTCAGCACCTGCAAGATCTCAACCATGGCTTGTCTTCTCTCCGTGTAAGCTGATCACACATCACATAACTTTTTACCTGTTTCTTTAATGATCTTTTTGCTTTCAGTGAGTTTGCCTCTTATTCTAGATTCCTCTTTATTTCTCCCTGAAAATAATAATGTGTATAACACTATAGCGTTTCCACACATGTATATATTGTGAAATGATCAGAGAAGCCTCCTTCACAGAATCATCACCTCAGATGATTATTATTTCTTTGGGGGTGGAAAATCTGATTTTCTTTTAGCATATCTAACAAATTAACTATAGTTAACTTGCTGTGCAACAGAACAGCAAACCTCATTCTTCTCCTCTCACTATAATTTTGTTCCCTGTGGACATCCAGAGAGACAAAAGCGGTCTCAATTTTATGTGAAATCTAACAGTGCTGATCTTGGATGCCTGCCCTCATTTTCTAATGAGCCCTCCCAGTAATGCCAGTTGTCCAACCTGTTTAGCCACTTCAGTGGCACCTTCACTGACATAATGGGCACCTTTTCTTGTTCTCTTCTAATGCCCACTTTGCTTTCCTCAGACTGGTTTTGATTATACTTCCCAGAGTCATTCTAGATAAATGCATAGAGCCCTACACCCCGGCCCTTCCCAAATGAACATTCCCCGTGGGCTCAGATGAACTGGAAGACCACAAGCCCTTCAACTCCTCATTCGGAATCACATTTGACATTTAGGCTGCATAGAGTAAACAGACTTTAGACGCAATGTGTTACAAGTTGTCCCCTAAGAGACCTTTCATTTGTTCCCATATACCTTCTCATCCATTACATATGCTTCTCAGAAGATAACTCTTATAACACATAGGCAAATAAATATCTACACATGGTAAACTAACATCCTATGTCACTAACAACATAAATAACAATTCTCCATCCCATGATTTCTCTTAAAAATATGCAGAAAATGTCTGCTACAACCCTCAGAATGTAGGATTATCACACGCTGTCAAAGTATGTGGACATTTATGTCAGTCTCATAGCATTTTTAAAATCCTTGCTCTTTACAAAGAATTTACCTCTACTGTGCTAAAGAGAGACTTATCAGCATGCAAACTAGAGCGTTTTGGAACTGCAATGGAATTCTTGTCACATACTGAGAGTTCCGGGTCCTATGCAACAATATTAAATACACTCTCAGAAAATCTACAAATCTACCTGTTAGCACATGCCCCCCCCCTGGCCACAAACAAAGCTACCAAAGCACCAGCCATAGGATTCTAATCAGAACCATCAGGAGACCTTCAGCCCATGTAAGCTCAACCCTAGACTTAACCATCAAAATTTAACAAAGGTAGAAAGGTAGAATTGTGGATGCTTATTTACAGATCTTCAGGTGACTTTAAAGAAATTATGGAATTCGGGTGAAGGATGTTGACTCAAATTTTTCAGTTGGCCCTATCATCATTGACTTGTGTAGAGCCTCCTTTAGTTGTTTGGATTTTCTTTATCCCTTTAGGGTAAGCCTTATTCCCAGGCATTCCACATTCTTTGATATGTATATGTATTGTAATATATGTAGGGCTATTTTGTGTCTATAGGTTTTTAATTTGTATAATAGATTTATGATCTTTTTATTGTTTTCATTCCATAACATTTCATAAACAACAATACATGCTTTTTGGTTGTTTTTGTTTTATTTTGTCTTGTTTTACAGTACTGGAGATTGAACTCAGGCCCTTGTGCTTGCAAAATAGGAATGGTACCACTTGAACCAAAACCTCACCTCAACAATGATATATCTTTTATGTTCAGAACAATTCCCCGGCTCATGAGTTACTTATAATTTCTCTGTGCCACTACAAAACATCCATCAATACATCTAAGGCATTTCACTCACCCATTCTCCTGGGAGTAGCACCTACACTTCTGTTAGTACCCCACCACCATAAATGATAACACACAAGTATTTGCTAGATAATATCCTGAGAGGACAGATTACAAGTCACAGAAACTTCTGATGGTTAGGTTCACCTAGAACTATGAGAATGCCCCCAGACTGGCTGCAAGTGCTTGTATAACTACCATTAAATCAAGGCTGTGTATTTCCTCATGTACTCAGTATCACTCACGACTCTTCTTTTAGAATCACCTGTCATTCTACATGATCCTTTATTTTCATAGATGGTATGTTTTTTTGTTATTTTACTTTCTAAATTTCCTTATGCACATGTATTAATTAATTCTAGACGTAAATTCCACTTCTGGTATGTCACTTCAGTTTGCTTTGCCTATAATTCTACTAGGAATTCTTAAGATTATGTTAAATATATCTTTTTTCTCCTTATTTGTTTGTACTTTTGGGTGCTGTTAGGTCTTTAAAAACCCTTCCTTACATCAAATCACAAAGCCATTGACTTTTCCTAGCGGTGTTTGTCAGCTTTCTGTTACTATTACCATAAGAAAATACCTGAAACAAGCAACTAACATGAAAAAACAATTATTTTGGCTCACAGTTTCAAAGGTTTCAGTTCATGGACATTTAACGCCTTTGCTTTTGGGTCTAGGAGGAGGCAGCATGTTATGATGAGGAGCGTGCGGTAAGGCACAGCCCCTTACCTAATGGTGGTGGCCAGGAAGTGAAAGAGAGACAGGAAGGGGCCGAGATCCTAACATTGCTTCAAGAACATAACCCTTGGGCTGGAGATTTAGCTCAGTGGTTCCAGCACCTGCCTAGCAACCACAAGGTCCCTGGTTTGATCCCCAGTAGCCACATACAACAATAGGGTAGCCAGTCCTGAGGGTGATGACTCATGCCAGTAGCCTGTACTGGGGGTGGTGACTCAGGCCCACCAACAATCAGTACCATATACCACAGTGCAAGGTATGGTGGCTCACACCTGTAATCCAAGCATTTAGGAGGCAGAGGAAGGAGGGTTGCTGTGAGTTCCAGGCTTGCCTGGGCTACACAGTGAGCTCAAGGCCAGCATGAACTACAAAGTGACACTCTGTCTCAAAAAAAAAGAAAAAGAAAAAGAAAAAGAACCCCAATGTCCTTGTTTCCTTCCAGTGGCCCTACCTTTTTGAGATTCAACCATCTCCCCATAACACACCAGGCTGATAGTCAATCATTTACTATCTGGGCCTGTAGAAACACTTATTCCAAAACACAACAAATAGATACAAATATTTGCCTAATTTTTAGATATTTAATTGTCCAATATGTTTTTTCTTTAATAGAAGATTGTGAACTTTGCTGTATAGCACTGTAACATTCTCTACTGAGTTTTGTTCTATTTGCTTTATATAAATTTCTACATATAAACAGATCCATTTCATTGAGGTGTGTGAACCTATGAAAATCTTACATTCTTTACAAATTAGCTTTGTACTTGGCCTGGGACCCTGGTAGCATAAAGCATTTTTACAAAAGATTGCTTTAGTTATTTGTGACTCTGTATCCCAGTGAAGTAAATTTACAGTAAGTTTGTAGTTTTTACAAAGATTCTATTAAATATTCATATAACTGACATGATACTTTAATCATGAATATATATTTCCATTTATTCAGATATGTTTTTAATATGTCTTAAAGATTATTTCTTACTTATTTTATAAATTTATAAAACACGTTTTATTGTATGTCTTATATACTATTTCTAGAGAAAATGAAATAATATTTCTAGATTAATTTTATATAAGGGCATTTTATTTTTACAATTGTCTTTACTTTTCCTAAAGGCTTTCTTTTGCTTTTCTGAGATTTTCTTTGGTAAATGAGCATATAATCTGTAAATTATTATTATTTTCATTCACCTTATTTCTGCTCCTTTTATTATTTCAATACATCATCAAGGATTTTGGAAAGCATATGGAATAATACTAGTGGATATTTTCATCTGGGATATAAACTTAACACAGACTCTTCCAAACTCTTTTAATAAAGTTAAATATTTGAAACAAGTTATTGATTAAAGGTTTTATTAACTTAAGGAATGTTTTTACTAGTTTGTATTTTTCATTACATCTTCCATTTCATCAAATTTTACCAAGTTTTATAAATTTTAAGGCAATCACATTTTATTTCATAGTTCATTAATGTGATTATGTCGAATGATTTTCTGACATAATTCACACTTTACTCAAATATTAATCATGATATATTCTGATATAAAATTATATTTAATAAAATCACATTTATATACATATGTTTATGAGTTTTAATAAAATGAAAAGGACTTTATATTTTATTTACATTAACTCTTTAATTAATATCAAAATTATACATGCCATTTAAATTAAGTTATTAAAATTGCCCTATTTGCATGCATTTTCTTATTTCAATTGAATGATAAAGATTATTCTGTCCTTGAAAGATTATTGAACTTACCTATTTTCTTCACTTTTATATCTCTACCCCTACCTTTCATCAATGTCAGACTTCGATCTTACTTTTTAAAGAATATTTTTTGGCTTTAATCTCCCTTACTTTTTTTTTCTTTTTTCATTTAACCTTTCTTTTTAATAGATACATTGAATGGTTTCAAATTTTCCCTAGGTACTTTAACTGTCTTCAGAAGCTCTGACATGTTTTTTTCTTTATTAACTGCAAGAATTTTGTGATTTTTCTATAGTTTCATTGATGCAAATATTATTAATATACTTTTTAGTCTTTGAGCTACTATTTCATTTTCTTTCTTTTTTTTTTTTTTGCTTTTTGAGACAGGGTCTAGCTTTTGTAGTTCAGGCTGGCCCTGAGCTCACTATGGAGCCCAGGCAAGCCTTGAACTCAGCAATCCTCCTGTCTCTGTCTCCCGAGTGCTGGGATTACAGGCGTGAGCCACCACGCCCGGCAACTATTTCATTTTCAACTTCTAACTATTGCTTTAAGGTAAGAAAACTGTTGCTGGTTCTTTGGATCTTGTATATGGTCCATGTATTTGAATGAGGGAAATAATAAGCAAGTTCAGAAATAATGTGGAGCTTTTGTTTGTTGGATATAATTTTCTCTATAAACCTGTCAACTAAAAACATATTTTGTTAATTATTGTTTTATTCTATTAATTTTTTATCTTTAATATTCTTACTATTATTTCAATAGATGCAGACATGGTTTCCCCACACCTAATACATACCATTTTTCTTAATTGAGATAAAAATCTGTGTAACTGGTTTCGCAATTGCTTCTTGCCTTCTGTTTATATTTATCCCTTTTCAGGTTCTTACTATATTAATGCTGATATTTCTACCTTTACACTTCAAACCTCTTACATTTCATTTAACATTTTCCTTTCTTTTGGCTCCAAATTTACTCTTTTGATCTTTGAAACAATATCTTCATTCTTCTTTTGTGTCCATACTACCATCCAATACCAGCATATCAAATATTTAACTTACTATGTAGTTCCTATTTAATTTTCCCAGTGAGTTCTTGCCTAAGTCACCAAGACACACTATCCTGATCCTGGGATATGGCAACTTTAAGTAGCAGAGGTTCATTTGGGCTCAAGTTCAGAGGTCTCAGTCACGGTCTGCTGGCTCCAAAGGAAAAATAGTGGTGGAAGAGCCTGGAGGAGGAAAGCTGCTTGCATCATGGAGAACACAAAGCAGAGAAAGAAAGAGGGAGTAGAGGAGGGAAACACCCTCTTCCAGGTGGCACCTCCAGGGATTAGCCTTTAACCAGGCCCCATCCATCAACAGCACACCCAGCTACTCAATTAGTAGGTGAATTCTTTGATGAATATCTTATCCCATGATTCAGTCACTTTCCAAAAGCCTTGCTACTTGGAGCGTGACATTTCTGCAGGATATTCTAGGTCTAAACCTTAACAATTCTTGATCATATTTACTCCTGCTTTTTCTTATCAATATCCTTGCTTGTCTCGTATTGTGTAGATTTTTTTAAAGTTCCCCATTAGCAATTTTATTTCATGATGAATAAGTTTAACTTTTCGCCTCTTTCTTAAAGGAACTGCGTTATTCAGAGAGTTCATTTTTTTGTTTGTTTGTTTTTGTTTTGATTTTTTTTAGAATCTATGGCCTTAGCTGATAAGGTATACTCCAGGAAGGCACAAAGACCAGACTCTACCTGGAGCCATCCAGACACTTTTATGTTACAGATTAGGCATATTGAAAGAAACAAATCTTTCAGGCAAATCTTAGTTCTATGGTTCTTTTTTTGTTTGTTTGTTTGCTTTTGAGACAGGGTCTCCCTTTGTAGTTCAGGCTGGCCCTGAGCTCACTATGTAGCCCAGGCAAACCTCAAACTCAGCAATCCTTCTGTCTCTGCCTCCCAAGTGCTGGGATTACAGGTGTGAGACACCACGCCCAGCACTGTGGTCTGTGGTGTTTATTGCTGGTGGGCGTGAGTCACCACGCCCAGCATTGTTGTATGTGGTTACCAGAATGGAACTCAGGACCTTGCGCTTGCCAGGCAGGCACCAGAACCACTGAGCTAAATCTCAGTTCTGTTGTTCTTATCTAACAATCCTGAACAGATGGTGCTATCTCACAGCAAAGCTCCCTGTGCCCCAAACCTGCAAATGTCATATCTCTTTCTTATCAATTAAACCTTAGAGCTAATCAGACAGCAATGAAGGAAGGAATAATGAGTAGCTGACTGAATTAGTATTACTTGTTACAATCTATCTACTCAGTAATGACAGGATCCAGAACAATCCCTGGCATTTGAACATTAAGAGGAACTTCATTATTAGTCTAATCTTTAATGGGAGTAAATATTGAAATATTGATTTTTGACTAAGCATAAAAACATTCTTAATTTCTTTCTCAAGTTGAACATATGCATTTGGAATTACATGCAAATGCACATTTTACAAACAATTCTAGAAAAAAATAAAAGACAAAAAATCTCAATGTTCTAGACCAATAGCACGGCAAAATTCATCTCTATTGCTCATCGTTTTCATTCTGGTCTTTCAAGGCAAGTACATGAGAAAAACAAAACAAAACCTCAAAATAACTCAAGGGAGAGTCTCTTGAGCTAATTTTCTGGGTGAATGTTTTCCTCCCTGACTACTAGAGCTTCCAGGAGGTGAGAAAATTTAAAGTAGGAAAAAGAATGTGTCACGAGGTCTTAACCTCTTTACTAAGATAGAGAATATATAAAGTATTTGGAAAATAATCATTGCAATTTATGTATACATGTGCAGTTCTTTTTGTAGTTCTCTGTTTCTCAAACTAAGCATGCACTGTAATTATTTTGTGAGGCTCTGAAATTCTTCTAGAGAAATAACATTAAAATGTTGTGAGTTTTATGTTAATGGTTTATTAATATTTTTGTTTTAAAAATGAAATTATATGATGAAATCTAGAGGTTTTAGTAATGAAATGCCTGTAGAACACACTATAGGTGTTCTATGTAAAACATTACCTATTTTTCCTATAAAAAACTGTTCACTGCATTTAATGAGTGCACATTTCACCTCATTAAGATTTTTCATAATCATCACTGACAATAACATACTGTTCTCTTTTATATCTCCTCTTTCTCTCTTTAAACTGACATATAGTATTTCTACTTGTTTGTGGAACATAGTATTGTAATTCTAATACATACCTACAATGTGTTATGATCAAATTAAAGTAATTAGGGGGCTGGGGATTTAGCTCAGGTGGTACTGCACCTACCTGGGAAGCACAAGGGCCTGAGTTTGATTCCTGGTACCACAAAAAAAAAAAAAAAGAGTAATTAGAACTTTCATCTCCTCAAAAATTTTGAATTCTATGCACTGGGGACTTTCAGAATCTTTTTTCCTAGTGATTTTTTTAAGGGTATAATAAATTGCTACACACTGTACTTATACTGCTGTGTGATGATAGAGCATTAGAACTAATTTCTCACCCAACTAAATTTTGACACCTGTTAACCAAATTTTCTCTCCACCCTTTGTCACCTCTGGTGACTTCAGTTCTAATCTCTATTTTTGTGTGGCCCACTTTTTCAGATTCCATGGATTACTGACAATATGCAGCCTTTGTCTTTCTGTGCCTGACTTCTTCCACTTAACATAACCTTAATATAATGCTTTCCAGTTCTGTTGATGTTGCTACAAATGATACAATGTTGCCCTTTCTGTGGCTCAAAAGATACAGTAAATTGGCAAGGTCAAGGCCAACTTAAACTACATAGTGAAACTCTTTCTAAAACAAATGAATCAACAAAACAAAACAAACAAACAAAAAACACTTTGCCAAGACTCTTTGTGTGTGTGTGTGTGTGTGTGTGTGTGTGTGTGTGTGTGTGTGTGTGTGTGTGTACTGGGATTGAACTTCAGTACTTGCACTTGCAAGGCAGGTGTCAGAATCACAGAGCTCAATTCCTGGCTAACTAACACTCTTCTTATTGCTATTTTACTCTATTTTTCTTATCCTGAGCACTAATAGCAACTTAATTTCTACTCTGCAACTTTAATTTAGAGGGTTGTTTACCCCAATGAAAAAGACAAAAATGAAAAGAAACTAAACTACATTTTCTTTAAGTTTGTGATGCTATACAACTTCTAACAAACAACGGGATAACTTTTGCTTTATCTTTTTATTCAAAGAACATGTGCTATGATTTTGTTTATCTAATTACATATTTGGTTGTGTTTAGCACTTGCATAAACAATACTTCATTCTGATCTTTTTGTGGTACCATCTTCAGGGACTCCATGGTACCATCTCTTCTAGGCTAAACACCTAGTTGCTCTTGAGATCTGAGAAAAAATATTTTGCCAGAAATTTCATGTTTTAAATTAATTTTCTGTTTTCTTTTCAATTGCTAAACACCCGTCACTGAAGAACTATATACTAAAACCAACAGCGGATAACACTTGAATACGGAGTTCCAGGTCCAACTCCCTGAATTATTAGCCACCACCTATGAAACAGATATTATTCTCTCTGAGTCATTCTCTCATCTAAAACCACAGGGACAGTAAATATATTTCAGTTGGATTTTATGAAGTTAGATTGTATAGATCAGAGAGAGGACTGCTGTACAGGGCTTCAATGAGTTTGATGAACGTTAACTCTTCTCTCCCATTTTATTTACTAGATTCAAGACCAAAGGAAATATTTTCCCTGTGGATACTTTTAGATTATGAATCATAAAAATTCAGGATATGTCAAGATTGTGTAAACTATTCACTGTTTAGAAGACAAATGCTATCAACAGAATACTAGTTTTAATACCAAAAACTTTTTTTCTGGAAACTAAAGCTAATTCAAAGATAAGCGAGATAAGATTCCTGACACTGACAGTCTAAATATTAATTATAAATCATATCAGTAAAACATCAGTTATATCTTCTCTTTCTCTGACCAGCCTGGGATATCTCTCAGAAATACCATTTTTTATAAACACTGTTTAACATATCAAGCTATTTGTAGCCTACAAACCACTCTGTGTATTAGTTATATCGTTTAAAATGTATTTTATCTCCTTTTCCATTGTTATCATGTGTACATAAGACTCATCTTACCAAACTTTAATGATAGTGGGAGCATGGATTATAGCTACATAAAATTGACTACATTAACCAAATGCTTCATGTTGAATTGTTCACGTGAAAATCCAATAGGATCCTTTAGATTTTGTGGATTAGTATAGGTGCTAATGAGGAATGCTACATAGTGATAAAGAGGGAGACAGAAATGTATTAAAGAAAGTGGAGTCAGCACTGTGGCTCAATAGAGCTCAATCAGGAGTCCTATGGTTTGAATATATCTCTAAATTTCACGTGATAGAAACCACCCCCAAGGCAAGTGTTGAGGTGGGAAGTCCAATGGTGATGAGGTCATGAATGGACAAACAGCACTTCTTTAAGAGTGCACTTTAAGGGCAAAGCCAGCCCATGAGGCCTAACTGACTGAGGGACAGAGCCAGCGCAAGGTCTTCTGGGATGAGAGGTGGGGCTAGTGCAAAGATTTCTAGAGCGAGGAATGGAGCTCTGGCTACACCAGAGCCTCAGCCTCCCAGCAACCTTATTCCTTACCTTTCACCAGAATGTCCTTGAACTCAGACCCCCACTGGGAACCGTGGCACCAGTGAGGTTGCTTGCAATACACCTACTCACTGAGTTCCTGGCCAAGGGGACTGTGAGGCTGTACGATATTGCCCACCGCTGCCTCTGCTAAAGTCTTTGACCCTTGGAACCAGTATTGATCCATGCTTTGCTCACATCAGTGAAGCTGTGGAGCATTGGTTTTCTCGTCTCTTCAGGAAGCTTTTCCTTGGCACCAGGTTTGTATCCTGGCCAGATGTCAAGCAATAGTTGTAAGACAGTGTCAGTAGAGCACCAGTCACTAAAGTACTGTCCTAATAGTAGCCATTGATGATGACCTCACTGCCTTCTCCAGAAAGCTCTTCTAGACACTGCTGAATGCTGGTGTGTGTTACAAAGCACTTAGTACTTTTTCATCATAGCCCTGCATCCACATAAGAAAATAGGAACATAAAAAGTTAAAGAAATGAAAACAACTGAAGAGGAAAATTACACTTCAAGTTTAAGGAAGCTGGTAGGCAAAAAAAAAAAAAAAAAAAAAAAAGACTCCAAGAAGGTAACTACAAAAAGCCTCTCCCCATTTCATTCTAATACACTTCATTTAAAGATATATTTTGGGTCTGGAGATTTACCTCAGTGGTTCTGGCGCAAGATCCTGAGTTCAATCCCCAGTAACCACATACAGTGCTGGGTGTGGAGACTCATGCCCACCAGCCATCAATACCATATACCACAGTGCCAGGCATGGTGGCTCACGCCTGTAATCTCAGCACTCGGGAGGCAGAGGCAGGAGGATTGCTGAGTTCCAGGCATAGTGAGCTCAGGGCCAGCCTGAACTAAAAAGCAAGACCGTGTTTAAAAAAAAACATAAAAGTTATCTCGAGAAAAAACTTAAAATTCAATAATATAGGCAGGGTTAGAATGAATTTAGTTTCTAATGTGTATTAAAGATAGAAAGTGGGGGCCAATTATATTGGAATTTCTTACATTCTGTTCTGTGTTTTGTTGTTCTGTTTCATTTTGTTTGCTTACATATAGCCAAAAGGGACAAAAATGTGCATGCATATATCTGAATGATTCATCTACTAAGTTGCTAGAACAGTGCCTTTAATGAACCAATTATTTGTTGTAGTTAGAATCAGGCTTTATTCAGGTGATGAGAAACTAGACAAATATTCCAGCAAAAACAATGTGATTAGAGGGAAAACCTTGTTCATATTGATATCAACTCTCAAAGTGCATAGAATTTTGTAATATACCCCCCCATTGATTCACTGTTCATGATTCTTCCGATTTCAAATGGACCCTAAATAAGTGTTCTCTCCTGCTGAGATACCTGACCTTGCTGAACAACTTGTGAACAGGAAAACCATAATGTGTGAACAGTTCGATATATGTAATATTGCATGTATTGCTGTGAAGCTATTTGGGACAGAATTTCTGGCTTTGTCCTGTTCTTCATTTTAATTTGCTCAGTCCCCTTTGTTACTTACATTGTTTATGACTTTCAGCCTCAAAAGTCTTAACTGACTTAGAAAACAGTTACTAGGTACAGCAAGTGAAAATCCTCTGAAAAAAGTTTTGCAGATGAAAACATTACTATCCTCGAACATCTCCAGTAATTTAAAAAGGACGCTTCACTGCTTGAGAGCAAAAAAAAAAAAAGCTTAAATGATGGCTCCAAGCACGTTCAGACATCATTAGAAAATGAAGCAAGCTTTGGAATTGCAAAATAACTCTTAAATTTTTATTTTTATATTTACAGGGTTTTTTTTTAATTAAATGCTCACTGCTCTACACCCCGATTCCGCCTCACATTTAGAATGTTCTCTCACAGGGCAGCAGTGCAATCACACAGGGCGAAGAGGCTCACAAAGCGCCACTGAGACTTTAGGAGGTTCATATGGGGCATAAATCTGTGTCCCAAGGCCTCCACTTTCAGACCCCCACAAGGCTGTCGAGCTATGCCTGAGGGCAGCAGGACTTAGTTACGAGTTCTAGCTTTTATAGCATTTCACATGGCTCTCAGACAATTGTTTTCCACTGGATTTCAGATGAAGCCGTTAGTTCTTCAGGAGTCCACCATCTGGGTTTCTATTAATCTTCGTAAAAGGCTCAAATCCTTTCACACTCATGCTTTGTCTGCATCTGTGATGGGGTGATGGTGGATGGAACAAATTACTAACTTATTGTTTTCTGGTATCCTTCCTCACATTACAAAATCTTCCGCAAGAGATGGCACCTTGTGGGTGGGATGTGTAAAAGGGGCAACACAGGAATTATTCAAAGTGATTAAACATAAACACTCCATCTCATGTTAACATACAGTTCTCTGGAAAGGGCTTTATGTGTATATGAGAGCATAAGGATTATTAAAATTACATATGGAAAAAATCATCCATTTTATATGCCTGTGCTTTTTAAAAATAATGTATACCTTACATAAACCAAAATTTATTCTTTTTATTTTATAGTGTAAATAAGTACATACACATTTTTATAGACATGAACACTCATGGAGACACCGCTGAAATAAACATGGACAACTTGCTTCACTCCACAGTGTTTCTCCTTGTGTTCCTCGACAGTCATTTCTCTCCCTGTTATGTTTATTTCATAGCTTTGCCTTTTCTAGAAAGTTGTCTAAGTGAGTAATACACTACTGAGCTTCTCAGACTTACTAAATGGATTGTTTTCTGAGAATCTTCTCTGTTGTTACAGCAACTTCTCTGTTGTTATAGCTAGTAGTAGCTATCAGCAGATACTCGTAGTTTGCTTTCTTAATACTTCCCAAGTATCATCCTTTTGTGCATATGTGCCACAGTTACTTATTCACTCATCAACAGGTGGATTTTAAGATTATTTCTAACTTTAGGTCACTATGAGGAACGTTATTATATTTTCTTAAAGCTTGAGGGTCAACATGAGTTTGTTTATTTGGGCCTTCTCTGTTCCCCTGATGTGGTAATTCACTGCAATTAATTTTGCTGGTAGGACTACTTCCGTTTTGTCCCATCAGTTCTGGAATGTTGTGTTGCCATTACCATTTAATTATAGAAATTGTCTGATTTCTTCTTTAATTTTATTAGTCATTCTTTGTTGTTCAGGAGGGTGTTATTCAATTCCCATGGTTTATGCAGTTCTTGTGATTTCCTTTGCCACTGATTTCCAATTTCATTCTAGTAGGTCTGATAGTATGCATGGGATAATTTCAATTCCTTTGCATTTACTTATGCATGTTCTATGAACCAGTATAGTCTACAATTGAATTGGATCAAATATCGAAATATCGAAACAGAAACACTAAATCTGTTGGAAAAGATAGGTAGAACACTTGAGGACTCAGGAGTAGCCAAAGACTTCATGAACAAAACCCAGACCACATGGGAAATACTATAAAAAATGAATAACTGGGAGCTCTTAAAAAGCTTTTGCACAGCAAGAGAACCCACCAGCAGAATAAAGAGATAACTCACAGTGTGAAATTGTTTTTTTTTTTTTACCAACTATCCGTCAAATAAAGAACTATTATCTGGAATATATATAAAGAATTTTAAAACATCAGAATGTCCCAAAGATCCAACCCCAAAATGGGCATCTGAAATGAAAAGATACTTTTACTTTTTATTTATTTATTTATGGTACTGAGGATTGAACTCAGGCCCCTGTGCATCTAAGGTTGGCATGGCACCACTTGAGCTAAAGCACCAGCCCATGAAAAGATACTTCTCAGATGAAGAATTATAAACAGCAAATAAATGCATGAAATAATGTTCAACATCACTGGTAATTCATGAAATGCCAATTAAAACAATGCTGCGATTCCATCTCACTCCAGAAAGTATAGCTACTATAGCCATGTAAACCAATAACAAATACTGAAGGGCTGTGGGGGAAAAAAGGGAGCCTTCTTCACTCTTGGCAGGAGTGCAGACTGGTGCAACCACTGTGGAAATCAGTGTGGAGATTTCTCGAAAAACTAAAAGTGGAGGTTTCATTTGACTCAGCTACACCTCTTATTGGAATCTTTCTGAAAGAATGCAAAGTATCATACCACAGCAACATATGCATGCCCATGTTTATAGCAGCACAGTTTGTAGTAGCTGAATCTTGGAAACAGCCCAAATGCTCATCAACCTATGAGTAGATAAAGAAGATGTGGGTATTTTTCTACAATGGAATACTACTCTGCCCTAAAGAAGGAGGTACGTCAGACATTTATTGTAAACAGATGAATCTTGAGACCATTCTCTGAAGTGAAGTAAATTGAACATATGTATACATGTCACATTCTCTGGTGAGAGAAACTAAAAGTGGAAACAAAGACTGAAATGTATGGTGAACTTTGAGACATGTGAAGAAAGGCTTCAAATGGAAAAGGGAACAAGGTAGGAGGGAAAGATAAAGGCAGGAAGGGACCAGAAAAAAAGTGGAAATAGAAGGAAAAAAGATGGAACCAAAGCTTTTGTATAAAGGGAAGGGAGAGAACCTGTGGGAGGAGTGGGATAAAATAAAATAATTGTTTTTAAATACAAAAATTTTAAAAAGAAAAAAGTTACTACAAGCAATCTCAGGTTTATGTGTAGTCAGTACTTTTATACATCTTACATAAAATGTATAGGGAGGGAGTTGAGGGATGGTATGTTTACGTGTTTAGCATCGTAATAAATTGCCTTCTTGTCCTACGTGGTTGACCCATTGGTGAGTTCCTACCAGCAAGGTATGAGTAAAATACACAAAATCTTTCCCAGCCTTTACTGTTGTCAAGTTCTCTGTGCATGCTTCGTGTGTGTGTGTGTGTGTGTGTGTTTGTGTATGTGCGCGCACGTGCATGCTGATTTCTTTGTTATTCTAGGTTTGTAGCAGTATTTCATTTTGGTTTTAATCAGAGCTTGTCTAATAATGATTGTTGCTTTATACATGTGTATTTATATGTACAATAATATAGATGTATGCATATGTCTGTTTTAAGGCAGGTTTAACAAAGCACATATTGTCTTGTGCAAGAAAAAAATATACTCCTCCCCCCAAAAAAAACTAATTTAGGAAATGATAACAGTAAGACTTCTGAAATCAGGGAGATGGGAATTAGAATTTTGACTGGAGTGTGGACCTCTGTGCTCCCACATTGTGATGTCTTATGAGATGACGGTAATGCCAGCATCAAACACTCCACGGCAGAAGTGACCTCAGCTGACAGACTATTGCAATCCTGTTCTTCTCTAGGGCAACGCTAGTCTTCATGCAGGTAAACCTTCTGAAAAAATTATCTTTCTCGCTAGAGCTCTGATATCTGAAATCCCGGAAGACATCATTTCCTGGGTGTCTCCAGTGGAAGACGAGGTCTTCAGAAGACCAAAGGAAATAAATGCTTCAGAGAATCAGGTGTTCTTTCCTGTGGGGTGTTCTGTACCACTCTGGTCTGTCTCTGTGATTGCACTTCTTTTTTAATCATGTGAGGAAATATCTGGTCCTCTTAGCAGACTGTGCGCCCCCTGGAGATAGAGAGTACATGTCATTCACTTCTCCTATATCCTTTGGGTGAAGCATTGTCTGGCGTGGGTGCCCCGGTAACTTAAGAGTGTTGTGCTACAACGTGAGGTTTGGTGGTAGGAAGCCATGGTTTGTCATGTGCTGACAGCAGCCGGTGTTCGGACGGCTAAACTTGTATCTGGTCGGAGAGTTAAGGTTTAGTGTCAGGTTTGTGTTTCCAAAGTTCACGTTTACGTGCCCAGCTTGGTCAGTTTAACCGGGGAGCCCTACGATGTTGTGCGAGATGTTATGTTTCTCCTTCTTCCTGCTCAAGCCAAGAGCGCACACTGTTTTTCTCCCTCAGAATGTGAGAAGCCCAACTAGTATAAGAAAGTTATCTTTTAAACTATAGTGTGAACTAATATGTGAGAGTGACTAACTCTCCACCCCTACACAAAAGGAGCTTCGAGTTTGTCATTCATTTCAGTTATGGACCATCCTTGATACACCGTCTACTTCTGTAGTGCCAAACCCAACGATTTCCATAAAAGAGCAAACAAGAAAAAGCACAGACCTAAAACCTACCACATTAATAACACAAACCACTTAAAAGTAAATATTAGGAAAAAAGTAAATAGTAGAGACATATTCATGCTTATATAAATCGTTATTGCTTCGAATTCAATCCAGCCTCCTACTGTCTCTTCAGCTTATTTATTTTTCCTTACTAAAGTAAACTAAGTAAACCAGTAACCTTTCTCTCATCAAAATCAAAAGATCATGTCCATTTTCTTCTAAATGCCATTTGATTTCCTTTTGTTCCTACTTCTGTTCATCAATTTTCTTTTATTTTTCATTGATTTCATTGGTATATTTTATACGCACAGCAGGATCACATTCAGCATTGAGGGTTTGTATCTGTACATGACACATCCTGATTCTTATTTTTTCCCATCCCCTGACCTCCCTATCACCCCCACTCCCTATATACATAAACTTTTTTGTTTTCTATCAAGTTTTTCTTTCTCTTTTTTACCTGCTCCTACCCACCCTTTCCCTGTTCTTTTTTCTTTTTCTACTTCTGATCTTTACTATCTGTATTTAGGTCCCTGTATCACTTTATTTATATCCTTTTTTACCATCAGATGTCTTTATAAAATACAGATACAGGCCCAGATACCTGAGAATAAAGATTCCTCATGACTCTTGTTACTAAAGGAATTAAGTTTTTCTTAGCATATAATATTGTTCACAATAGTACTACAAATGACTTTTCTGACGAACTATTGAACTTAAACACATGAAAATGATTCAAAATTCCTATGTCCCTAACTTGCTTCATATTATGAGTTCAGTGCCAACATTTTAAAATAGCATAAAGCTATTCTTCCAGGACGTTTTAAAAACACTTTGAAATCAAAACATCCCAAATCACATTCATTGTTTTTGTTATTTTATCATCCCAAAAGAATCCTCTAATGATTAGTAAGTGATATCCATGTTGATAAGAAATTTATAATGATAGTGAAAATTTAAAACAGAATTGCTTTCTAATCGTCTAGAAACAAATGACTGTGGAAAATGAATTCTGATATCGCTAAAAAGAATAGTTCTTTTTAGATTGTGCACATTTTGGAGTGGGTTATTTAGTTAAGCAAATTTTAGATTTATATCATTAACTCATTTAACATGAATACTTAGTCTTAAGTTGGAATTCATTGAGTGGCCTCTCTAAATTAAAAAAAAAGTAGGTCAGCCAGGCATGGTGGCTCACGCACTCGGGAGGCAGAGGCAGGAGGATTGCTGAGTTCGAGGCTTGCCTGGGTTACCTAGTGATCTCAGGGCCAGCCTGAACTACAAAGCAAGACTCTGTCTTAAAAAAAATGTAGGTAGTTACACATTGCTATAAAACATAGTATAATACCACAGATTTCACATTTAGAGAAATATTTCCCTTCTCACTATCCCTTTTATACAGAACTGCTTGCTAAAAAAAGGTGGACATGTATGACTGCTTCCTGACACACCTCCTCTGACCTACCTAGACTAGGACAATAATATTTTTGGCAACACTGGTGGTTTAGCCCATATTTTGTGTGAATAGGTATTAATAAGGGGACATATGTTAGTGATTAAGTACAGAATCTACGGCTTGATTGCTGAGTTAAAAACACATTTGGGGGAAGATATTTGTCCATGGCTCAATTGACCCACCAGTGAGTGCACAGAGATATTAACATGACACATAGGATTCTCATAAGATGAAATTAGTTACTATTTATAAAAGGCTTTGACATCTCTTGTATGTATACTAAGTATTATGAAAGTGTTTTCTAAGTTGAGCTTTGTGGTACAGGCCTGTAATCTCAGCAGTTCGGGTGGCTGAGGCAGGAAGATCACCAATATGAGCCTAATCTGAACAATTTAGTCAGTTAGTGAGACTCTGTATCAGAATAAGAAATAGAAAAGGGCTTGGGATGCATGTCCCAGTAACTAAAAAGGCCCTGGATCCAGTCTCAGTAACTACAAAGAGACAAAAGTGTTGCTTAATAGTTAAAGAAAGTATCAGGAATCTAATGGCATAGCAAACTTGATCAAGCATGTCACTGAGGTAGTTGGACGATCCTCACCTGTAGCCAGAGCTGTTAGGCAGAGATGAACACATCTAACGCTTTAGTAATCAATTCTGTTGCTTTGTGTATGCATGTGTATTTTCAAAATTAGAGACGACAGTGGCTTCTGATGTTTCATTTAATATCTATAACTGATGTGTCTGAAGAGATTTCAAATTTTGCCAGCAATGTCTTGTAAACTAACATATGCACACAGAGGTTAGGGTAGTGTTACCTAGTTCATGTCTTCTAGCTTGTGGGTACACGTACCCAGATGTGGGATAAGTCCGGCAAGTTGCACACCAGGTTTATAATCAACGACAACTAGAAAAGAGGGCCGCTCTCTGAGTCCCACCGGAAGTGAAATATCCCCTTGATTTCCCTGCCTCATTTTGCGGCCTCGAGCTGGGCGTCGCTCCGTCTCGTTAACCTCACAGATACCCTCAGACATTTCCTCATCCCCTCTCCACTAAAACTAAAAATTACTTCTCATTTTTCGAAAAGTGCACTGTGGGTGCCTCCCTGTAACCATGATACAACGACAACATCAACATCGTGGAAATAAACAGCATGAGCGAATTCAAACGTGGTGTTTTACTTTAATTGCCTCAGACACCTGAAACACTGAAACAACTATTATATTCCGGGACAAGGTTGGCCTTTGTGCAAAAACCAGTCTTGTAAACTCACGAGATTTATATATTTAGTAATCATGGACTATAGGAGGTCATTGTTGTAAAATAAAACAGTATCTTTTACACCTGAGGCAGAAATGAAATATTTATTCTTGCAAAATCTGAACGCTTTGTCTGAAGTCTGTCTGAAAGGTCTGTTATTATCTTACTTTCAAGGGTTTTATTTAAAAGCTTAGGTCTCTAGAGATGGACCACAAATCAAAATGATACCAAAATATAGTCAGTTAGGACCTCAACACTTTTTAGCTTCGCATTGGACAGTTCTGTACTACTTTCTCAACTCCTCCAGATAATCATGTATTTCAAAAGGGTAAGGCCAGAAGACAGTTGCTAGATCATCACCCAACTGGACTTCATAATCTGCACATGAACACACACACATACACACTGTAGCATCCCAAAAAATCATGAGACCATTGAATTTTAAAATATTGTGGATAAAATGGGTTATAATGGTCATTCCCAGCCCTCTTAGCTTCCCAAGTCTCTGGCAAAATACAGTGGACCCTCAAGTTATGACCGTCCTGACATATGAACCACTTGGGTTATGACTGGAACTTTAATTTTCACTGACAACCAAAATCTGGAGTTATGACTCGAATGCTGGCCACTTGTATTTCCAAATGGTGTCAGATACAAATTTAACCCTTAAAGAGTTTTGGGAAGAACATGACAACATCCTTTCCTGTGTGAGATTCATTGAGAAATCCCAGACCAATCTCCCTAAAGACCCTGAGATCTATCTGTCTACAGGAGAGATTTCGAAGGCTGTATAAAGGAGCCTGAGCATTCAGTTGACCAATTTAAGTCACAACCAGCCCTCAGGAACGAACTGAGTTCCTAAGTTGAGGGTCCACTATAGCAGAGAAAATCAGTGTAGGAGGAAAGGTTTATCTTGGCTTTCATGATTTCAGAGGTTTCCTTTTGTTTGGCTGTGACGCCATTAGAGAATAGTGAAATAAGATATCATGGCGAGAAGTGTGTGGTAGAGGAAACTGCTCATTTCATCGTAGACAGGAAGCCAAGAGAGAGAGGGCAAATATCAGGGTCCCATCTCTAAAGCCTCTTCCACTTTCCAGTAGTGTCACAGGCTACCCCGGGGAACATTTAAGGTACACACACACATAATAGCAGATAAGTGAAATATCCATTTGGATTTGACAGTTAGTTCTCTGTAGCTGAATGTTGCTTATAGAAAAACCATAAAATGTATTATTCCAAATAGTGATCAGGATGTTAATCCCTTTTAATTGATTTTATCAGTACATTTTATATATACATTATGATCACATTCGACGCTGAGAATTTGTATCAGTGCATGACACATTTTGATTCTTCTTTTTTCCCATTTCCCTGCCCTCCCTAAAACCCCCACCCCCTATATATAGAAGCTTTATTCCTTTCTTTTTAGTTTATTTTTATCTTGATTGGTACATTGTATATACACATCTTAACACACTCTATATTGGGAATTTGTACCAGTATATGATATGATTTAATTCTCATTTTTTTCCATTCTCTTACCCACCCCACAGACCCCCACCCCCTAAATACATATGCTTTGTTTCCCTTTTTTTATTACCACCACTTTTTTCTTTACCTCTCATTACTCACCCCTCCACATTTCCCTTTAAATATTTTCTATTTCACAATATATTTCCTTTTTTTAACCTTTAAAGTTTTTCTTTCTCATCTTTACTTACCCCCACCACCCTTTTTCCTTTTCCTTTGAACATTTTCTCCCTATTGCACAATACCTATCATATATTTTGGAACTCGTTTACACCTTCAGTTTCTCACACCAGAGCAATGATACAGTATTTACACATCTGTGTCCAGAGAATGATAAACTTACGTCATTTATGTTCAAATGGATGTACCTTGAGGACTTATAAGTGAAATAAATAGGACACAGATGTTATAAAGTCAGAAAATTCAGAGGTGAGATCTACATCATTCAGAATATTTTGACCAAATACACTGAATTCTTACCTAAGAATCCATGGAGTTATGTTAGAAAGATTTCATTTATTTAAAATCTTATCTATTTTTCAGTGTCCTGAAAGAGAAAATGGAAAATAATTCTTGCCCTCCTCCGGTCCCTTCTTCATTTTGCGATTAACATATAGTGGAGAAGATCTGCATACTGCTCTATTATCCTATTTTGATAAAATGGAAATGGTTGGAAAAGGCCCAGCATAGATGCAGAGGCAGCTAGAAATAAACGAAGCAAAACAAAAGCCTGTGGTTGTCCCTAGAGTGTACAGAAAAGATAGGTATGACAGAAGTGGACATGCATTATCTGCCAGATTTCAAAAAGTATTCCTCCATCATAAAAAGAAAATAAAACTTCTATATATGGGGGCCAGGGGGTTGTAGGGTAGCAGGGGAATAGGCAAAAATGATAATTAAGTCGTGTCATATACTGGTACAAATTCTCAATGTTAAGTGTGATTGTGATGTGTCCACAAAATGTACCCATAAAGAATTCAATTTAAAAATTATCCCCCCATCCTAAAATAGATGGCAGAATGACTGATTCTATGTGGTTAAGAAAAATCCAGAAATTCAGTAGTGAAGTCTGTCACAAGCCAAGCAAGTGGTGGCTATTTCCTTCATAGAGGTACATTGTAGCGAATAGTTGTGTAAAATGGCTCAAGGCCAGACAAGACAAACTGGTGAGGTGCTGAGATTTGCTATTGATATTATTGTCACTCTATCTCTGACCAGTACTGTGCTCCAGAACACTTGGATGTATTTCCACCCTTAGGATCACTAATGGCCTGTACAACACAAATGTACATCAGGAAACAGAGTAATGTCACTTTGGTTTATAATGTTAAAAACGTTGAGGCAGGAGGATTGCTGAGTTCGAGTCTTGCCTGGGCTATATAGTAAGCTCAGGGCCAGGCTAAACTACAAAGTGAGACCCTGTCTCAAAAAAAAAAAAAAAAAAAAAGTTCTTCCTCTAAGATGTCAAAAAAAATGTTTGTATTGCAGAAAATACTTTTGACTCCTCACTGATTCAAGTTAATAGCATCCAACAACCAAATTACTCACTCCTTTACAAGAATCAGCAAATGTATCCTTTATATTTACTTGCGTAAGTGTGAAAATCACATTGCCATTGATGTTTTAGAGACAACTCCAAGGATTATTTCACTTGCGAACCCTGTGGTAAGTAGTCTCACTTGCACTCCAAAAGATGATTTTTTATTTTAGTCTTCATTGCTTTGTTATGTTTCTTGTTTGTCAAACTTTGGGCTAAACTTGAGGTGACTCCTAGGCATTGACAGCTGATTCACTGGAGATGGCTTCAACTGGACTGCAGGGTCTGAAATAGTCTTCTTAGAACTTTTGTGAAATTTCTATTTGATTATAACTTTATGTCTTTAATCTTTAATAGGATAAGCTACCAGCACACAAAGCATATTCCTCAATCATGAGGTCACTGACTAAGTTGTAGAGTTTCATTAACACAAGCCTTGGGTAAGCTGGCATACATGCCGCTTGGCTTCGCTATGGATATAATTTTTTTGGCTTTCTCTGAGACTCGGTGCAGCTGGTACTCCTTCTGGCCTTGAACACCCCTGTGTGCTCTCCTCCCTTTTGTTGTCCCATACGTGCTGCCTTAGGAAATGTCTGATCTCAGTTCTCATCTCCTTGTACGAATTAGTGTCTAGGTGTTACTCATATTGTGGAGGCAAAATTGATTGACTGGTCTCCTACTTAAAGTATTTCAGGCATCACTGAAGGTGGGAGAGGGGGCAGAGGGCCTTCCCAGTGACCTAGGAGCGAGGCCGTCCTCCATGACAGTTCAAGTAAGCAGGGAGGCTGAACCACATGGGACTGAACCAGATTTAGCAACTATGAGTGATTTGGGCAGAAATGAATTTTTTTATATAAAAATTTTGCACCATAATTGACAGGCTGAAAATCAAAATTGTGTTTATCTTTCTCACTACAGACACTAATTTGATCCAGGGAAACAATTTTGCAAGCCACATCGAAGCTGAGTTTTTAAAGCGAATTTACTCATTTTTTTCCCCCACCTGCTCATCCTTTGGCAAGGCAACTCTACCAAGAGTGTGGGTCAGAAGATTTTTACATCATGAATCAGATGTACCTACGTGTGCATAAGCAAGAAAGAGATTAGTAGGAAGAAAGTGGGTACCCAGAGAAAAATAAGGGAAATTGTTCATTATATAACCTGCTTTTTTCCACCGTAACTAAGTTCTTTGCATAGATCGTATCCCAGAACACAAAGTGTGTGTATATATATATATAAAATATATATATATATATATATATATATATATATATATATAAATCTAGACTTTATTCTACTACATCATTGATCTAAAAGCTTTATAAATCCATCTCAGCTTCCATATTCAACTCCATGGAAAGAAGCTGTAGACACATGCTGTGGCCATATTCATTTGATTGATCATGTTTCTCAAAGCAGAACATTAGCTCAGAGATAATATTGATCAGATATCCAGGGCATGCAAAGAATTTATGAGCTAAGCAGGACATGTAGAAACCCACAGCATGAACTTCACTGGGCAGGAATCTTCCCGGGCTTTCAAAACTTCTTGCAGAAAATATTAAGAATTTATGCTGTACACAGTTTTAAAACATTATTTACAAACAAATACAGGTTAGAAAAGAATTCCAGCTCATTTTTTGAAAGAGAATAAAACACTCAAAAGCAATTCCACTTCTATGAGGTCTTTCCATCATCTCCTCAAGTCCTGCATAGAATTTTATACTCTTCTCTTCATGAATATTTGGAGACAGATGCCTGAAAAGCACAGTAGAAGTGAAACCAGATTATTGTGGACATTCCGGACACTCGCTTGCCTACGTGTGTGCCTTTGCTCACAACTTCTCTCCACTTGGATCTCAGTTCATCTTGTTTTTCCAAGCATTCCTACCTTACCATTGAGATTGGACCAAATGGTTCCTGCCCTTAAAAAAAAAAAAAAAAAAAAAAAAAAACTTCTTTGAGCACATCTGATCCTAACTTTCACAATAAAGCCTTTCTTAGCTATGCCCAATTTTATGACCAATTACTTTAATATTATACTGCATTATCAGCTCGTACAACCCAGAATGAGATACAGGGGCTGTTGCTTAGACACCAATCCTCCCCCCATTCATTAGTTTCAGAATGTGAGAAATTGCTCCTCCGCTCAGTGGAAATGGATTAGGAGAAAAAGTTCAAAGAGAGGGTTAAGGGAGCCCCATTTATACACATGCCTTTCATTTCTACAGTCTCTCTGACATGTGTCCTATCTGTGGCCAGTTGGTGCATTTTATAATTCGTGCATTTCTTCTCTGCTCTTTCATGTGTATTCTCTCTTTCCTCCCCCACTTCCCTCCTGTTCCACAGCACTGTAGATCATGCCTGTATATCTGCATATCTGCAGACCATTACAGCAAGAGCTGGCCATGTTCTTTTCCAAATATCGGGGCATAGAACGAAATGGAGAGAAACAACCCCTCTTCCCTAATTGTACAGCCTGAATTATTCTTTATCTATCTTCACTAACCCTTGAGGACCATAGGAATTTCGCTAACATACTATATTTAGGTATCTCTCTTCTAACAAATGCATAGACTTCGATTGATTAATGCAATATAGTTAATGCAAAGCTCCTAGGCATCATTTGGGGACTGGGTAAAAATATTATCCAACAAAAAAAAAAAGGAAAAACATCCCCATTCACCACATTTCTACCAGTAAAAATCTTCCCACATAGACACTCTGTGTCTGATGAATGCCTTTGGTTTCAGGTAGAGGTGCTTTAAGGTAACACGTTGGGCCCTGAAGAACTAGTTACTCATGACAGCTAAGGAAAATATACTGTGTCTTTGTTACTGACAGACAGGCTAAAGTCAGGGAACTCTTCAATAAAACTAATTAATGCTGTTTTGATTCCACCTACAAATGTCACTGGCATAACATTTGTAGTCATCTTAAGAAAATGTAGTCATTCCAAGCATGGAAAAACAAAATAAGGCACTTGTGAAATAGCCAAGTAATTCAGTAAGATACACTTCTCGAAAACACATTCGCTGGGGGTGGAAATCCCATCATGCCACATAGGCTGTGGTGGTAATTATAAATAATCACTGACTTATCAACTTCCAGACCTCTGTAGAGTCATCTAACTGAACTCCTCTTCTACTGTAGAACTACCCAGGATAGATCATGTTCTGCCCTTGTGCCGGATGTACCGGAGACCGGAGCTTTTGCAGCTCCCTTTAGTAAATCAGGATGGGGTAGCTGAGTCATGCCTCTGCATTGTGGAAGCACAGTCGATCTGCACCGCAGAGGTTGGAACTGCTTTACTCTCTCCCTGCAGCAGAAAATAACAGGAAGGAGAATGAGCTAAAAGAATGAGCAGGAAAACTGGGGCTATCCCTTGTGGAGAAGAATGAATTTTACTTGAGCTGGGAAAGTTTATTACTTGAGAGACCTCAGAGCAAGCTTGGCATTTGTCAGGGATAACTAGATCTGATTTAAATATATAAACAGAGCTACCCATTGATAGTCCTGGCCACTGTCCTCAGGGGATGATTACACATCATGGTAGCCCAGGCTTCATGTGTCTAACTTCATGAAATTACTGTTTCATGCAAAACTGAAATTTGGATCAGTGGCTTTGCTGCTTGCTGGTTTCAAATGCTTCCTGCCTGGAGGATCTGGTTCAGTTTGCAAAACTGTGACCTCTGAATGTCCCAAGACAGCCTTTATCTTTTGTGGAGCACAGCCTAGTCCAGAAAATGAAGGCAGGTTCCCTGCTCCCTCCATGGAAATATGTATACAGTTCATAGGAGATGGTGCAGACAGTCAGTCGCAGACGGTCAGTCACAGACGTATGCAGAGCCTGTGACGCCTTTAGGTGAATGCCTGAATTATCTCAGCCTTTAGCATTACAGGAAGTAACACATGCAGCTGGCCTAACTTTTTCTTTCTTTTCCACCTTTTAGAAACAGCACCACCACGAGCAGGGACTTTCACATATACAGTAAAAATGTACAGTATCTTCAATGCAAAGCTGGACATGTGCCAGACCCCTCCCCCTCCCCACCCAGAAGCATCTTCATTTGAATTTAAAGGGGTGGATGAGTGACAGCAAGACTCTGTTCTCCTTCTGACAGGGCTTTGGCAGATCATTGGTTGTCATCAAACCTATTCCATTTCTTGCTCCCTGCCAGGAATTCCACCTACATGCCTGATGGCAATTAGTCCCTTGTAGGTGCTAATGAATAAAACTCAGCTCGTAGACTTCACGAGGACAGAAAAGCCCACGACGATGCAGATCCAGAGAGTCACTCCAAGAATCAGTGCCCCACCCCAGTCCCGCCTCAAATATAGCTCTCACTCTGTCCGGCCACATGCCGGAGGCGGCCAGGCTCCCTCCTCCCACTCCACCACCCCCTTCTGCGTAGGTGGGCACGGGAAACAGAAAGTAGCTATCCGACGAGGACGCAGCTAACCGGAAATCAACGCTTTAGAACATGAAAAGTACGACCTGTGTTTTTCTATCACGATCTTAGGCCATGATGGTGCCAGTTTAGGACAGTCTGGGTTGGGACATTTGGACTGAATCCACAAGCCTGCATGCTCCTGAAAGAGGCATTTAAAGAAGTCATCGGAATTTATTTACATATCTGTGATCTATTTATTTCAATTATTAGTGTGTCCTCAAGGTGTATCCATTTGCACATAAATGAATGAAACTTGTATCTTTTCTCTGGTATGAGAACCTGTAGATGTAAATGAGTTCTAGGATGTATGCTAGATTTTGTAAAATAGGAAATAGTCAAAGGGAATGTGGTGGGGGAATGTAACGAGGGGAGAGAATAAATGTGATTTGGAAAGCAAAAGAAATAGCATGTATATAAGGG
Organism: Thryonomys swinderianus; assembly: GCA_004025085.1. NCBI lineage: Eukaryota > Metazoa > Chordata > Mammalia > Rodentia > Thryonomyidae > Thryonomys > Thryonomys swinderianus. The sequence goes on from PVIC010005807.1 coordinate 40,016, forward strand.
TGGGGGTTGTGGGTGAGTAGGGATATGGGTATAAATGAGAATTAACTTCTGTCATATACTGGTACAAATTCCACGTGTTGAGTGTGATTATGAACTGTATATAAAATGTACCAATAAAGAATTCAATGCAAAAGGAAACAGAAGTTATCGGAGAGTATTCTGCACTGAGTGGCAGGGCGAATTGTCGCTAACTCTTAAGACTTGCTCGGAATCAAATGTCCCTAAGGAGACTTCAGAATGTAGATTCTTCAACACTGTCTCTAGAAATTCTTGGTCAGAAGGCCTAGAGTAGAATCTAAAACTTTATATTTTTAAAAAAATTTCCCCAGATGGATCTGACACTCAAATTAAGTGTGGTATCCTGATCAGCCATGCTCTTGTGTTCCATTCACCTCAGAAAGCTCCAGAATCAGGATTGACTGCAAGGTCTAAGAGGTTGCTCATTGTTCATTCTACTCTTACTGGGTTTTGTTCACTGAAGAAAATTCAGAATTTTTTGTAATATAATTATGTCTCCATGATGAGTAGATACTAAATGATTCTTCTGTAGGTGAAGCTATAGATGATTTTAAGTTTTTCTTTATACATTTATTGCAATATCTAAATTGTATACTTTTACCAAATAATGAACATGTATTTTTAGTAGTAAACAGGCAGGGGGTGTTTCTTTAATAAATCTTTCTATACTGCAAGAGAAACTAATTTGCTTTCGTGGAAAATTCCATTGCAATAATTGAGTTTCTTTAAATCGTCTGTACTTTAATGCATTCACTTGAAGACATTGCTTAGAAAAAGGGACCAAGGATCTCACCAGGCTGCCACCTTGACAGTTGAAAAGGTGAAGGAGATTAAGAACCCCTAATACTCTAAGGATTAGTTTATTATTCATATTTTGCATACATACGAATATTGTCTTTCTAGGATCTCTAAACACACTATCAAATTACAGCAGCTAAAAACCTCGAAGTGATACATGCTTGCAGCTCAGTGTCCTCTGAGGACAGCAAACCAAAGAAAATGGCAAGAAAGAAAATTTTCTTCCAGTTTTTATAGGCTCCAAAGGTTAAGATCGTTTAACTACAATGCTCTGGAGCATTAGGACTCCATCATGTTTATCAAAAAGAGAACTTAATCCAAACCCTTTGAGGTTTGTCCTTCTCTAGTCAATATCTATTTCAGCAAAACAATCATGGTTCTAAAGTATAACAGTGAAGCAAGGAAGAAAAGAGAGATTTTCCTTCTGATAATGAAATGGGCAGGTGCAGTTGAGACTGAAAGGCCATAATTAAAACATTGTTCATCTGAGGCACAGTAGACATCCATGCAAGACTGCACAAATCCTCCCCCTGCCTCACACACCCAAGTTCAAGGTTTTGGTAGGAAAGGAAACCGAAGGTGCCCTGCCATTCAATAAACAGAGCCCTGAAGCCTGAACTTTAGTGCCCTAGAAACACACGTGGAGGAAATTCTATACTGCGGAACCGGTAAAATTGGTTTGAGTAAAACCCATGCATTTAAAAACCACATAAGAAAGACAAAGGGAGCAAATACATTTAATTTGGCTTATAGTTGTATGGCAGGACTTATGCATACATTGAATTTTTAAAAATCTAATCAAGTAAGTGTTGTTATTCTTATATATAGAAAGAAAATCAAGTATGGAAATTTATATAACGAGTGCCAGTGTCTAATGTATTTTACGTTTAACTGGCTCAGTCCTACGATGGACAATGACTGTATGAGCCTATCAGAACAGGTAGACTAAGAGAAGTGACTAGAAAAAGATTGGAAAATTCGTAGCACTTCCTTTGATCCCATACCTGTGGCAGACCTCATAAATCGATGTATGTATTATTTCCCTCCCAGCCCAGAAAGCTGTTCTGTGAAACACTTCAGGGAATCACTAAAGATCAACTGGAGCCGGCGTATAGGTGACACCTTAGGCCTCAGAGAGGCTGGCTGGGAATGGCTGTGAGGCAGGTAATCCTGCCCGATGGAGACCCCTTCCTCCATGGGAGTTAGCATGTCCCCGCGTTCTGAGGAAGGAGGGATGATCCTGCAACAATGCTTTACACCCCTGAAGAGGTCACCTAAATAACTGAGAAAAGACTCCTCTCTGATAAGCGTCCTTTTATGCTGTTTTATAAAATTATCTATAGGCTCTAGATTCAAAAGAAACAGGTTTCCCTAACACAAAAGATTTAATCTCTGCGGAGGCAGTGATTCACTCCTTGAGTGGAGGTTAAGGCAGATTTCTCTCTTTCTTTTCATTTTTATTTATTTTTTTTTCATTTGGTAGAGCTTTCCCACATCCCTTTGTGGGTAGCTGCCTCCTCTGCATATGCGTAAACCAGCTGTCCTTTGGAATGACACAGGCCCCCACAGTGTCATGGGGTAAGACTGGTGGGAGTTGACTAAAAAATTTTAGCAGCTATGGTAGGTGTGGCTATCGCCATTTGTGGGGCCGGGTAGTGAGTATTCTGTCAGAGTTCAACACCTGAAGGCCAAGGCCTTTGACCTGGACAGCCTCTTTCATAATGCAGGCCACGGAGTGCGGAGGCCTAATATAGGCAGAGAGTCAATCAGGATAACTTAAGAGGGGGAGAAAAAAAAAGACTCTGCTTTTGCTTGAGTTCTCCAGATTGGCTCTCCAGATGGCTCTCTCTTCTCTGGTAAATTATGCAACAAGCTGCTTCAGCCGAGTTTTGCAGACCTGGATGATCTTGAACTGATTTCAACAAACGGGCGGCCTCGCAGAGTTGCAGGGTTTTCTCCTAGTCCTTCACTCCAAGGAATAGCACCGTGGAAAGAAAAAGCGCGCAACTCAGGGTGCCCATCCCAGAAAAAGAGCAACACACAGATACAGAAAAGTATCATTATTTTATGTCAACCTTTTTTAAAAGGAATGGTTTTGAAGACGTAAGAGGCTGTCTTATTAGAAAAGGTTAGGGTTCATCATAATCATCCCACAAAGAGGAATCCAGAGCCTTGTATAATCTCGCTAATTAAGTGACAGAATCATTCCCTACTAATAGTGCAGAGAAAAGGCAGACGTTGTTTTGCAGCATAAAGAGGTATGAAGGTCTCACTCTCCTTTGCTGTTAATATTTCCTTGAGCCAAAATCAATCACAGATGCAAATGAGCCTGGATTATTTCTTTGATTTGCAGAATGTCTCCCCCCACTGCACCCTCATAGTTGAGGCAGAAGGGAGGACCTCATCAGGCCCGGGCTGTGCCCATTACTAAAGATTAGGTGCAGGTGGGCAGTGGTGGCAGAGCCACTCTGTGCCTCTCTCTCTCATTCCCTCTAGGATCACAGTCCTGATTGAGCTTCTGCTGGCCCCTGCAGAGAAAAGAGGCTCTGAGGCCGGGATCGACACTGAGAAGGAAGGAAATCAAAGTGGGAAGAGGAGGTAAAATCCACTGTCCAGGTGACAGGGGAGCAGATGGACTGTGGCTGAGCTCAAAGCTACAAAATGAAGGGCCAGAGGGTTAGCTCAGTGGTTCCGGTGCCTGCCTTGCAAGCGCAAGGTCCTGAGTTCGATCCCCGGTAACCATATACAATGCTGGGCGTGGAGACATGCCCACCAACAATCAACACCGCATACCACAATGCCGCACGTGGTGGCTCACGCCTGTCATCCCAGCACTCGGGAGGCAGGGAAAGGAGGATTGCTGAGTTCGCGGCGGCTTGCCTGGGCTCTATAGTGAGCTCAGGGCCAGCCTGAACTACAAAGCGAGACCCTGTCTCAAAAAAAAAAGAAAAAGAAAAAAAAAGCTACAAAATGAAGAGTTTAAGGAGAAGGGAGCACCCCATGAAGAAATGTAACTCAGAAACTAGAGGGAGAAAGAGAATAAATAGAAGTTTATCGTGGCAAAATCATTTCTTGAGATGACATAGGTGTGTAAAAGCCAACTTAAAATTCACTCAGTTGCCCATTCATTGCCAGTTTTATGCCCCACTTGTACTTAATGCCTTTCACACTTGGTGACATGTGTTGGAATTCAAATAGGGCCATGAAATGGTTTTTACCCATTATCTAGGATATGTGGAGATGTTGGAAAGAATCAGTGCTAAACTATCTGAAAAGGAAATATTGGGGAGCATAAGAAGGACTAAGGGAACGGAGATTAAGGGAAGCTTAACAGAGGAAGAAGTAGTTGTGTTGGGACAGGAAGTGAAGTAGGGTTTCTCCTGTAACAAGAGAGAGAAAGTGTCCCAAGTGAGAGGAGGTCTAAGGGCAGTGACATTGTGGGTATGTACTTATGATGCAGCCATATGGGTGGAAAGTGGACTATGAGGACAGAAAGTGGTCACCTTCTTCCTGGATATGAGAAGAGGTTGGCACTGGCTTAATAAATGCCTTACACAGCACACTAAGAAGTAGGGCCCAGGTGGGTCACTAGGAGCGTGCCTTGGGGAGATGTAAGTCTTGTTAACTCTCCTCTCCAGTTTACCCCACTGGCCGTGAAGTGACCAGCTCAGTTCCACTGGGCCCTTCTACTATGCTGTTTCTGTCTTAGAGCCACCCAATCATGGACTAAAACCTCTGAAACCATGACCCAAGCTAAACCTCTTTAGCTTGTGTTAGACAGTTTGTCACAGTGACAAGAAAGCAAACTGATACAGAGGCCTATGAGACCAGGAAAAGAATCAATGGCTATTTAGATTCTGATTCCCCAAACATCCCTCTTATAGTAGGACTGGTACATTTGCCAATGCAGTATAACTTCAAATAATACAGCCGATTTGGCCAGTGAGTATACTTCTGTTGTAGATGTTACAAAGTAAGAGTGAAGAAAATTCTAGTGTGAATAATTACTGTTGACTCATTCATGTATTCAAATATTATCAGGTGTCTTCTAGAAAAACAGCTTCCAAGTTAAACTAGAACTGGTAAAAATGATGAAGAACAGTATAGGCTTGTTCTTGCCCTCTTGAAACTTTTGGTGCAAAGGGGAAAACAGCAAATTTGGAAGCAAATGCATAATTAGAAATCACACTGAATCAAATAAAAGACCAGAAAACCAAAAAAGAAAATGACAAGGTAAAGTACCAGTTTGGTGCACTATGTGAGTATGATTCTTATAGAAAGGACAAGATCTGTTGGTGATCAGAAGGGTGGCATGGTGTGAGTGGGATGATGTTAGGGAAATAGAGGCCAGCGCACAAGTGGTCATACAGGCTGATGAAGGGCTGGATCTCATAGAACACCTGTGAGTTATTAAGTGGGGTGATCTGAGTTTTAAAGATGACTCTGTCAACTGTGTGAATGGGTCAGAGGAAAGAAGGATTAGAGGTGGAGAAGACCAGCTAGGGGGCTTGGGTGTGAATGAGATACTGTATCTTAGAATGTATTTAGGAAGACAGGAAAGCAGTTGAATGTATGTACTTCTGAGGATCCAATATTTTTTAAAAAGTGAGAAAGTATTTTATTGAAAGAGAGAAAAAGGGAATTTAATCTATGGAGTTTCTAATCAGGTTATAAAAGAGCTAAATGACTGCTAATGAGCTGGCCTAAAGATTAAGCCTCAGCTGTCTTGTTGGAGGGAAGAGGTAAGGAGGTGGCATCACTGCAGTTTCTGGCCTAGAGTTGCTTCAGTGATAGCTGGAGACACCTGCTCCCTCCTACCCTCCTGCCCCTCCCACCACTCTCTCCCATGAGTGGAACTCAACCAGTGACCAACTGACCTGTGAGCCTGGAGATACCTTTGTGGGCGAAGTCCTAGTATTACAGAACGGAGAAGATACAAGATGAACGTGGAGTAGAAATGGATCCAAATGGTACCAAGGTTGGTAAATATAGTATCTATATTTTAAGGTCACATTGACACAATTTGGTGATGAGTGGAATATTGGCAGGTGAGCAAGACATACCAAAATTAATTACTAGGTTTCTGGCTTGAGCAACCATATAAGCAGTGAAATGCTGTGTATACGACAGAAAAGCCCTGAAACTGAAATAGACTTAGTGAAAAGGTATATACAGTTCATATGTGGAAGATGTGAAATGTAAGACACCCTTTCATGTATATCCAAGAAGCTTTTTTAATTTAAAAGTGATTAAAAAGATCAAAACAACAACAACAACAACAAAAGATCAGCATTAGGCTGTATTTGTAATCAGGAGAATCTGTAAGGTCACCAAAGGAGGTAATTTGAAATAAAAACAAGGCTTAGGTCCTAACCATATGTTCTGAATGGCTCTTAAGTCTTCCCTGAAGAACATATGCTAGATACTTGACCAGCCTGGGGGGCTTCTGAGAGGTAGCCGAACCTTTAAGAGATGGGGTCAGCCGAAGGAAGTGATGTCATTGGAGGGGTGCCCTAGAAGACATGGTTGAGTCCTTAGACCCTTCCCTTCTCTCTTTGTTTCCCAGCGACCATGAAGTGAACTGGTTCCTGTGCCATGTGTTGTCGGCCACAATATACTTACTACCTTGACGTAGGCCCAAAAGTAACAGGGTCAATAGGACATGACAAAAATCACTGATACCATGGGCCAAAATAAATCTATTTTCCTTTTAATTTGATTTTCTTAAGTATTTTGCCATAGCAATAGAAAGCTAATATGCTTGAATTAAATATAACATTTAGATGGTAAAGGAAGAAATGAAGCAAAGATGGAAAAACCCATTTTGTTCAAAGCAACAATAGACAAAATCTATCTGTATTGGGTAGGGTTCTCTAGAGAAACAGAAGTAATGGGAAATTTATCTATATCTATCTATCTATCTATCTATCTATCTATCTATCTATCTATCTATCATCTATCTATGTACCTACCTACCTACATATCAACACAGGTGAGTTTCCAAATAAGCTGATAGGATCAGATGAAGAAGAATAAAAAGTGGCACCTGCATGTGAGTCAGAGGAACCAGTAGCTGCCAATCAACAAAGCTAAAAGCCACACAACAAGAAAAATCAAGGATGCAGTGTCAGTCCTACACTGAAGGCCAAGAAGTTCCCTGGAGGGTTCCTGTGTGACTCTACATTGAAAGGGTAAAGAAGCTGAAGTCCGATTTCCACAGGAAATGACAGTAGCCAAAGACACACTCATTTAAGCAGGACGGTGTTTTTCAAATACAAGGCAAGTTCTTCCTTCTTCCTTTTAATTCCACTCAGGCTACAAGCCTATTGTTTAGGGCCACCCCCATCAGCGTGGGTCTTAGGCCTCAGTTCACTAGCCCACATAGTAGTAATTTCTGGAACTACCACACACACGCCCATAACTGTGCTTCACTGATCTGCTAGACTCCACATAGTCCAGCTATGCTGACGATCACCAATAATCATCACTCTGCCAGTCTTGTAGTAATTTATCCTCCACCTACCTCCTAAATTTCTACTCCCTTCTCAGAACAATCTCTTGGTTTGTGGGTCTGTCATTGCCTCAAGTTCTGTGCTGATGTTGTATGCCAAGGTCCTCACACCAGCATTTTATCCCCACATCCTTCCCCACAACTATTTCTATCAAAAACACTGATGATTTTCACATTTCTAAATATAATAGTCAATTTTCAGTTGCTCTTTCTTGACCTATCAGTGGGTTGACAATTTCACTTAGACTAAAGGAGGTGCCACCAGTGACTATCCTTAAACAACAGATAGACTTGAAGATTATCCTGGAAAACTAAGATATTCAATCTTTCTTCTTCATCAGCAGTCATAGATCTTTCTTCTGTGGTTCATTCATCCTCCTTGACTCTAAGCTCACTGCATCTACTGTTTTTTCTTCCTTGATGTCAGTTATTCTATCTCCTATAATGCTCTTCTCATCAATTAGACTGATGCCCCAGGATTTAAACAATTTTTTCTGTTCTTTAGAATCCAATTTCTTGTATTCAGAACCCAATATCCTGGCTTTCAAATCCATCTATACAACAGTTTTTCTCAAATGTGTCATGATAGTAGAAAACTTATCCCAAATTCAAATATTCAGTTATACAAAACACCATCTATACAGTCAAAACTCATTGTTACCCAAATTGGTTTTGTTATCCTTCCCATTTCAGTTAATACAGCTCTATCTTTTTGATGTTTAGGTCAAAAACTTTAGGATCATCCTTCATAGTTGTATTATCATATTTCCTCCCCTTCCCTCCCACTCTTCTCTCCTCTTCTGCCTCATTCTCTCTTTCTGTGTGTCTCTGACCATCCTCTTTGCCTCCCTGTTTCTCCTTCCCTTTCCCCACTTTGGTCCCGTTTTTGTGTTCACTTGCAGTACACCATCAAATATCATCATCTCTTCCTCTAGGTATTTCTAATATCTAGATCCAGTGCAATCATCTGGATCAATGATTTGATAAATGTACCCACCTTTCATCCCAGTTAAGACAATATGATTCTGCAACACATGTAAGCTTTTTTCTGCTCAACCTTTTTCAGAGATTCCTATCTCACTTAAAACGTAAAGCCAAACTCCTAGTAGGACCTAACAACCCTCCCCCATTTCCCTTTTCATCAGCCCTCACGGTCTACTAGTCCGTATTCACAGCATGCTACATCAGACATTTCACAACATGTGTCTAACTTAGCTTTCCAACATTCATGCCTGACCTGTTATCTCTGGTCTCTAGTACTGAAAAAATGGCCACTGTCTCTTTTTAAACTCATTTGGTACCTCCATTGTCATTGTCTGAAATTCCTCCCACTGCAATTCCTTCTTTTCTTATTACAATAATCTTACTCATATACCAAGAGTTTTTGTTTTGTTTTTGTAGTACTAGGGATCGAACTCAGGCCCTTCTGCTCCCAAGGTTGGTGTGGTACCACTTGAGCTAAATCCCCGGTCCTACCAAGGTTATTTTTATCATCAGTTTCTTTCCCACCACAAAATAGTATCTACCCCTGTTCCTTTCTGTCTTTCTTGTTACTAATACACTTGTCACTAATATAATGATACATTTATTTAGAGTTCACCTTGTTTCCAAAAAGAATTTACAACTCATAAACAGGTATAAAATGCAGCACAATATTATAAATACTAGAATTTTGAGAAAAGATAGAGAACACAAGGCCAGAAAATGGAGCCAGGAATGTGGCTGATTCAAAGAGCCATGCCACAGAGCACCCCATACATTGCTAAGGGACAAGACACAAATTCACCGTTAGCTTTCCTACATTCAAGATGAGTGTCCATAAAATGAAGACCAAATTAACAGCTAGTAGATGTATAATTATTCATAACATACACATGCCAGAAAAAAATATGTTCTACCTATCAAGTGTAAACTATAATGCAACAGAAATTGTGCTCAGCAAACCACTCCACAAAAAAGAAAAAGAACTATGTATATCATAAATTGCACCATTAGCATTGATGACATGGGAGTAATGTGCAATCAGTCCAAGCAAATTTTCAAGTGAGACTGGTCAGGATTATGTAATTCTCAATGCCTCTGCCTTGGTCTATAAGAATGATATTTTTGTGGACTAAGATGTTTGAGAAATGACTCAATTTTCTAACCTCACAAGCTTAATGTACAGTTTTGCATAATTTTCCATTTCCTGGTGTTGAGATCTTTTAAAACATTTGACTCTTATAGTTAAAAGTGTGTCCAGGGAATACCTGTTTTAATATGCTGAGAACACAGGTAGTCTGTGGTCTTGGTGAAGGTCAGATGCTTTAGTTCAGTAGCCAGTTAGAGGATGAATGATGTCTTCTGAAGAAAGTCCAAGTCGTTAATTAAGGACACACTACTAAATAAAATACTTAGAAGTGAGGAGAATGAATTTAATTTTATAAAATAACTTTTGAAAGCATACTTAAAAATGAAGATAAACTATCAAGGGCTCAGATTTCCTCTGCATTTTGTAGAATCCAAGTAACTGATAAAGCTCAAGAGTGATTGAAAGAGTTGTTCACTTAAACCATGAAATAGCCTCTGTAAAAACCCCACGTGATACTTGGTTTTCATCAGGGGCTAATACTTTCATTGTCTTAAGAATTCTGCCAAGTGAAATAAATGAAGTAGTATGCTGAATGGTTTTGTGAGTCATTTATCAGTTGAGAATTAAATAACTTTATATAGGTGATATTATCTGTAATAGTTTAACTGTTGATTATCTCCCAAAGGCTCATGTGTTACAGGCTTGTTTCCTAGAGCGGCTCTATTACACTTTGCGTTTCATCTGTAGGAGAAATCATGCAGTATTTAAACTCTTGTGTCCGATTTATCTTCCTTTATACTAGAACCTCAAGATATACCCATTTTCCTACAAATGACTCAAATTTATCCTTCTTTACGACAGAGTAGTATTTGATTGCATGCATAGACACCATATTTTCTTTTTCCACTCATCTGTGGATGGATATATAGTCTGGTTCCAAGATTCAGCCATTAGGAGTCATGCTGCTGTAAGCATGGGGACATATGTGTCACTTTATCTTTATTTTGGAAAGATACGTTGTGGGAGAATACCTGGGTCAAAAGGAATTTCTAGCTTTAGTATTTTGAAGAATCTCCCTACTGATATCCACAGTCATTGTTCTAGTACTACCAACAATGGAGAAAGGTTGCCTTTTCCTTGCGACCTCACCAGCTTTTTTAATTTGATTTCTTGACAATGGCCATTCTTTATGGAGTACATGGAGTCTTGATTTAATTTGCATTTCCCTAATGGCCAGGGATATTGAACATTTTTTTGACATATTTATTGGCTACTTCTCTAGAGAAGTCTATTCCTTCCAGGTGCCTGCTTTTTAGATAGTCTTTTATTTTGGTCAATTGTTTTGAGTTCTTTATATATTCTGAATATTAGTCCCATGTCCAAGGAATGGGCTGATCAGTTCGGAAGTTGTTTCTCCACTGTTGACTGTTTCCTTTGCTGTAGAGAAGCATTTTAATTTGATATAATCTCATTTGTTTGCTCATCATGTTATTTCTTGTCCAAGGGGTGGTTCAGAAAGGTCTTGCTTATGCCTATGGCTTCAACAGTTTTACCTATGCTATCTTTGAGCAGATTGTTTCTGTCTTAGTATCTAGACCTTTGGTCTATTTTGGTTTTATTTTAGTGCTCAGTGATATATATACATATATATATATATATGTAACACTGAGAGAGAGAGAGAGAGAGAGAGAGAGAGAGAGAGAGAGAGAGAGAGAGAGAGAGAAGACAGACAGACACAGACAGGTTTCGTTTTGTGCATGTGGATATCCAGCTTTCCCAGCACCACTAGTCGAAGAGACTCTTCTCTCTTCAACAAGTTTTAGTGCCTTCGTGGGAGATCAGAGGTCTGGGTGTAGCTGAGGTTGTTGCCGCAACCTCTGTTTTGTCCCGTTGGTCCACACATCTGTTCTGTGCGAGAACGGTGTTGTTTTCCTTACTCTAATACAGCCCGAGATCTGAGACTCTTGCTCCTGCTGCTCTGCTTTTGCTACCCAGAGTTACCTTTGCTCTTCTGGGTCTCCTCTGGTTCCATATCAATATTAGGATTCTTTTCCTCTAGTTCTGTGGGAGATTGCTGCTGGTATTTATGTTGAGAGTGCCTTAAATTTATGTTCTAGTTGGGGTACTAGGCTACTTTTTTTTTTTACAATATATGCTCTGTTGTCAAGGAACAGGGGGCATCTTTTCATTATCTGCTGTCTTCTGTAGTCTCTTTTTCAGACTAGGATAGTTTTGGTTGGAGAAATCTTTCACTTCATTAAGTTAATAACTGAGTGTTTAATTTTTCTTTAAACTACTGTGAATGGTACTATTTTCTAACTTATTTTCCCATGGAATCATTATTGGTGTATAGGAACACTATTGATTTTTGTGTGCTGATTTGGTATTTTGTTACTTGGCTGAATTTATTACTTATTTCACAGGATCATTATGTGGGTTAAATAAAATGCTTATAAAATTCCAAAACCAGTACCTAGGACATAACTTGCTATGTATTTATTTGAAAATATATTATTTCCACCTTAAAGAATACCAGAGTTAGGGCCAAAAACACTGACTGAAAGATCTTCTGTGTTTGAGATTTATAGCTATATGTTGAGTCTTTAACATATTTAAACTACTAGTTTATATAGCAACATTGTAAAAGCCAAAACAAAAAAGAAGGCATTTCAAATCTAGTACTTTACAACTCCATATTTACCCAAGCAGCCCATGCATTTTACTAATGACTAATGACTTGTTTCTTCATGCATTCTACTACATACTATGCACTATTGATATGTAAGAGTATGAATTCAAATTTTATGGCTATAGTAATATATCAGATGCTACCCATCTATTGCTCTTCTTGTCTAGACTAGCACTCAAGCCTGTACTGGACAATCCATCTTCCACTTCAAGTTTTAGATTTCGATGGGTGCTGTGATTGTTCCCTTACTGCTATTGTTACTGGGGAAAGACACCAAATCCAACTGGAACGGTGTCTTGTCTCCCTCCAACCATTCTTCACCACTGATCACCCAAGACTGGAACAGGTATGGACTCTTGGAGCAAACTGTACCAGCGAAACCCCTTCAGTGCAGTCTTTAGCTTAGGAACACAAGGAGAAACCATAAGCTTTTGGTCTTTTTTGATGATAAATTGGAAAACCTAAACCAGTAGGTGGGTCTCCTACATGCAGAGAAGCTGAGTCGAGAAACACAAGTGTGAGCCTGTGTGTATATTGTCGTGGGGACTGGGGTCATGAGAGAGACACCCTTTGATTCCACTCCAGCTGAATCTCCCTGCCTTTCCTAATGTGTATGTATGAAAGTCAAGAAACTCTTCCTTTGCTATATTCCAGTTCCGGAATTTCCACTGCTTAAAACCATAAGTCTTGACTAGTTCAAGTGGGTCATAACTTGACTAGTTCAAGTGGGTCGTAACTAGTCAGAAAAATAATTCTCTGTTTCTGCCGATGTCTCCCTGGAAACTGATCACAGTGAGGACAAAAGAGGCAGAGATTTAGTCAGAGACACTATAGTTCAAACCATTACAAGATGTCGGGACTTTTAAAAACATCAATTAATCGATAAAATTTTAGTTTCTTCACCTGTGATTTAGTCAGAGTCCATTCAGGAGACAGGAACCATTCTACTTATTTTAGCAGAGAGTTCTGCATAAAGGAGAGTTCAGTACACAGAAAAGAATGAGAGAATAAAGGGAGGATTGTAAGGTCTCGTGAAGATGGGGGATGGCAGCCACGGGGAAGGACCACATTGCACGGGACTGGGAAAAATAAGAGAAGAAACTATGATGATCAACTCTTTGAGGCTTGGAGAAGCAGGACGAGATGCAGTCAGGCCTCCAAGAAGGTGCTGCTCTGCCACTGTTGGTGTCTCTGAAGGGAAAGTCGTGAATCTGGTTCTGCTACAGGCCTCACCACTATCAGACTGAGCATCCTAGGGAGTGAGTGAAGAAGCCCTGCAGAAAAGCCAACAGGGGAAGCAGGTCCTTCTCTCCCTTCCAGCGACATGGTTGCCCTCAAACTCTTCCACTGGCACAACTTGACATGGAGGCCTTCAAGCAGGCTGGGAAGTGATTTCCAGGATCTTAGCAACAGCTGATGGCAGAAGGGTAGGTTTGAAGCTGAGAGGCAACAACTTCACTGGTACAGTACGCAGGGTTATAAACATCTTTCACCAGGATTTGGGAACGTGCAGTTTGGGAATTGAGTATAGTTAAATATAATCAAATTAGATATTAAATATGTTTTGGGAATATATTATTATAATAGAATTGACACAAGCCAATTATTACCTGAAAGGGAGTAGTTCTTCAACAAGCATAATGTCTGTTCTTCGAGTCATGAGTTGTGTGTTTGAGGCTGCGGGAGACAAGAGTAGAGGTGCCTGTGTCTTGCTCCTCCCCAAAGATGTATGATAGCACAAAAGCAACACTCAGACCTTTAGTTGCAATTATTCTTTTGAGGCTATTCCATGTAATTCAGATTATTACTTTTTTATCTTACATCATTCACTTTCTTAGAAGAATGTATACTTTAAAAACTCAATGTGCAGTCTTCTCACCCTGGAAAGTTGTTCAGAATGTTCTAGAACAAAGAGGTATTTTTAACCCCCTTTCGCTTAGCTGCAACACTATTTATTACACTTCACATCATTCTTTTTCCAGATAATGATGAAAGACCTGGTAACGTGGCCAGGCTCCAAGGATCAGATGCAATAACTCTGAATTAGGCAAGAGGAAAAGAATTGGTAGAAAAAAGATGGCCAAGAAGAAATGGACAGACATAGAACTTGCCTTTCAGGATTAGCAAGTGGGATAGAAGCAATACACATTCCCTATAACCCAGTAACCCACTCACCTCAAAGCTGTATGCTTTAGGGGGTAAGACACTAGTGAAGAATCTCAAGTTCCCTGTGAGGAGCCAAAGAACACAACACAAATCTAAATCTGAAAGAATTCCAAGACTGAGCATTTATGTTTGCGTGAAATTGTGCTTGCCTAGCATTATGGACGGTTGGAGAAATGCTATATATGTTAGTGCTTCGTATCTTCATGGGTCTTTACCAAGTTCCTTAGTCAGCTACCGTGAGCAGAAGACTTTCATGTTTCTGATTGAAAATACACCTCCCCTACAGATAGGGAAGGACAACTTTCCAGTCTTTTCCCAGTTCTGTCTCGAGATCAAATGTGGAATTTTTTCTGAACACAAATATGGCATAGTATCTTATTGTATAGAATTCTAACGTCATCAGTGAAGACCATTCATGGAAGAAGAGCCCAGACACTGTATGGAAGAACAAAATGCTCTACCAATGAGCACTGCGTTCTTTCTGGAGTAAGCCCTTCTCTTGGATGATAACAATCTTCTCTGATTACTTGTAAAAGTCATTTGACAGTACAAAATTTCTTTTGAAGGCACTCTATTAAGCACATTTCAACCAGTGTTTACTGTCAAGCCAGGAATTCATGCCAGACAGGTAGAATCACCTTCCTTTAGAAACCTGTTATTATCATCAGAGAGACAACCAGGTCTTCAGAAAGGGTTTTCATTAACATTCACAGATTACTGAGAATCAACTATTTTATTTCTTGGCCTTTTCATATGTAATCTAAGTGAAAAATATAGATCAGTCTTTGTTATACCTTTAGATGTATACTAACTGTTGTATGTATGTATTTGCATGCGATCAAATATGTGGAGTGAATGCCACAGTCTTTGAAAAAGATTAAGCCTATTCTTCATAAAACTGTGTTGATTTTATTAGCTTTGCTAGAAATGCCTATTGATTGCAGTGATTTCCTCTTGGTTCCCTGGTTTCTCCTTTCTAGGCAAGCAGTAAGCAGTGAAATGAGGAAAAATGGTTTCAAAACACACAAAACCTGTTCCTCGTGTAGATACGGCTTAAATAATATAAACAGATGGATTTCTCCCACAGGACAGGTCATCATACCATCAGGGGAAAATGAGTTGGCTGCTGCTGAGTTAAGAAGCAATGAAGTCATTGCTATGCACATAATTAAAATGTGATATTTCAAGAGTAGCGAATCCAAGGAGGAGAAAAGAAAAATTACAGATACTACATACTGTGGTTGTGGCTCTGAATTAATGTGTTCCTGGGTGCAGAAGAAGCAAAGCAAACAAATGTCAGCCATCAAAAATAAGCGAAATGGCAATAGATTTAACTTGTAGCCTTTACCCCCAGTTCCCACCCCTACCCACATAATGGTAGTGTTATTTATTTTTGCTAAACTTGTTCAAACTATGTATGTTTTGTTAGCAGACTGGATTTAGACTAGATAGAATAGCTCTGTGCTCAGCGTTCCGGTGCCTAGTAGAAGCTGAGAACAGCGTATAGTGAGATAAGCCAATTCAGAAGACACAGATAGGCTTTATGCTTTGTCAGTGCTGCATGGATAACTTTCCTCTGTACTTGACTTACTCATCAAACCAGTCCAGGAGAGAAATTCTTCTTCTCATTGCTATTATTCAGCTCAAACAAATTTCCTTTCTAGGTAGCATTGGGCTTATATAAAGAAGACAATGATACAGGATTTGAACAATGGACCCTGTCCCCTTTCTGCCCAGGAAGCCACTTGGTGAGAATACAACAGATGCACAAGCAACTGTCATCTTGGGTAAAAGGGATCCTTTTCTTGGGACTGTATCAGTTTCATGTTTACAACTCCTCGAAGGCTATATCTATATGATGACAGGCTTTCTGGTGAAAGCTGAGAAATTCAGTTGCAAATATGAATGCTACAAAATGTGTGGCTATTTGGAAATGGGCAGATCAAACATCTGGATTTTTGACTCAGTTTTTCCATTTTCACCCAATATTTTCATATCGTGAAAAATACCAATTAAAAAAAGCAGCCAATCTGGTGTTTTGGCTTACCCACTAGCCAATTTGTATCTCAGAATGGTTGGTCCAATTGATCATGCTGCTTCAGATGGCCAAAACGAACAGACCAAGATAAAAAT
>PVIC010005808.1:0-56353 GCA_004025085.1 Thryonomys swinderianus
CATGTGGCAATAAATTATTCATGAAAAAGAAAAGCAAAAGATGAAATGTTTAGTTAACAATCTTTGCACTGTGATTTCTGCTCATTAAAAGAATGACTACTTGGGCTGGAGATTTAGCTCAGTGATTCTACCATCTGCCTAGCAAGCGCAAGGTCCCTGTTTCTATCTGCTGGTAACCACATACAACAATACCGGGCATGGTGACTCACGCCCACCACCAATCAGTACCACATACCACAGTGCCAGGTTTGATGGCTCACGCCTGTAATCCTAGCACTCAGGTGGCAGAGGCAGAAAGATTGCTGAGTTCGGGGTTTTCCTGGGCTAGATTTTACATGTACTATCATTTGAACTCAGGACCAGCCTGAACTACAAAGCAAGACTCTCTCAAAAAAAAAAAAAAGTCACTTCCTTATTCTCCTTTACTTGCAGACATTAAAATAACAGCTGGATGTTATTTTCTGAGCATAGGTTCTCACATGTTCATATTGTATCCTTGAAGCTTTCCTTGTTTCTTTTTATTTAATCTTTAAAATTGTCACATCATACATCTTGTTAGAAACATATCTAAGGATATGTCCCCGCTAATCCAGGTAAAAGTAGTCATATATGTTTTTATTTCTTATGAATTCCTTTATCCAATTAATTTATCATTGTTTTGATAGGTTACTGTTTTGACCTCAGTAATTAGTCTTATAGTGTTATAATACTTTGTGTCTATTTTATACTGAAATTTGTGCTATTTTGCCAAGAACACGTCATTTTACTTTCTCCATATGTACCCTCCGACTAACTAATACAAGTTCCTAGCTTGACAGTTCTTTTCATATTACATATTACTAAAATTTATTTATTCTCAAGATTTTCAAAAAATATCTAAACATTACAATTGAAAGCTATATGAGGCCCTCTCTTATTTTCTTTCTCATTTTCTCCCTTTCCTCTCCTCTGTCTCTCCTTCTCTCCCTGCCCTTAATCATTATCTCTCTCCTTATATCATTGTCCATCATTATCAGAAGTGAACATTTGACAAATAAACTGTAGAGAAATCACGGAGGTCAGTGAGGGCTTTTCATAGGTACCTTCTTCCAAAGAGCACATGTGAGGTGGGGCTAGTTTACAAAAAAAAACCCTGACAAACACTACTTCAGCCCAATTGTCAATGTCAGTGTCAACAGTCATAGATATAATGGCACATAACTCTGTTATTTATCTCTAGTTAAAATGATAGTACACGTAAAATTATAAAACAGTAAAATTAGAGTATAGCAGTTGCATATGACTTAATGATTACATTTAATAATTGCTCCTGTAAACATGTAAACATATTTTATTGTAATAAGTTGATTAATCAAAAATAATAGAATTATTATGAGCTTGTAGTTACTATGATCTCTTTTACAAGTCCCTATCCAAATAGCTCAGGGAAGGTGTTGAAATCAGTTTTGAACACATATTACACATTGTAGGCCATATACATGAAATTTATGATTGAATTTTTAAAATTGACAATAAAATATAAGCATTAGTGACAGTTACATATTTGTGCATATGTTCTTGTGTAATAGTGTGTACATAGGAAGGAGACTGAGCCCAAAATTCTGGTCTTTATGCTGTTTTTTTTTCACAATTTTCCAAAGAAATCAATTTCCAAAGAAAATCTTTGGAATGCGTCCCTCTTCTATATTTTATGGCACACACAGTTATCTGCAGTACACAGTTAGTGACACTGCACATGGCAGTTTCATTGGTCATAGGTGTTAACTGATAAGAACTGATCTCCTTGGGATGAATTGCCTATATACCTTACTCACATGTCCTTCTTACTGAATACACTTTCACTTCTGTTTGTAGATACCAAACAACACAAACATCTATTATGACATCAAAGTTAATTTTCCTAGTTTTTAAAATCTCCATAGATGCCACAAGAAGGTTAGAGAGCCACTACAATCTTAGGGACTCACTTAAATAACTCAATTAATTTTAGTGCTAATTTTAATGAATTAACATATCATGTCTACTCAACATAAAAGATATGTCAATTTCTACTCTTCAAATAAAAACAAGTACTTTTTGGCCAGAGGGTTAGCTCAGTGGTTCCGGCGTCTGCCTTGCAAGCGCAAGGACCTGAGTTCTATTCCCCGGTAACCACATATAATGCTGGGCGTGGTGGCTCACGCCTATAATCCCAGCACTCGGGAGGCAGACAGGAGGATTGCTGAGTTCGCGGCGGCTTGCCTGGGCACCATAGTGAGCTCAGGGCCAGCCTGAACTACAAAGCGAGACCCTGTCTGCAAAAAAAAAAAAAAAAAAAAAAAAAAAAAAAAAGTACTTTTTTTTTTTTTTAAGACAGGGTCTCGCTTTGTAGTTAAGGTTGCCCCTGTGGTCACTTTGTAACCCAGGCAATCCTGGAACTCACAGCAACCTCCCTTCCTCTGCCTCCGGAGTGCTGGGATTATGGGCGTGAGTCACCAGGCTTGGCTTGGTGATATGTGATACCAGGGATCAAACTCAAGCCCTTGCAGTTGCAAAGCAGACACCAAAACCACTGAGTTAAATCCTGGGCCTGAAGTGCATTAAATTTCAGTAATATTTTCAACAAAGATATTTACCCTATCTCATGCCAACACAGATTATGGCAGAATGGTAGAGCACAGGTTTGCATTCATGAGTACAGATTTAAATATACACAGCTTTGGGCCGGAGATTTAGCTCAGTGGTTCTGGTGCCTGCCTCTCAAGCACAAGGTCCTGAGTTCGATCCCTGGTAACCACATACAACGCTGGGCGTGGTGGCTCACGCCCACCAGCAATCAATAACACATACCACTGTGCAGGGTGTGGTGGCTCATGCCTGTCATCCCAGCACTTGGGAGGCAGAGGCAGGAGGATTGTTGAGTCTGAGGCTTGCCTGGGCTACATTGTGAGCTCAGGGCCAGCCTGAACTACAAAGTAAGACTCCATCTCAAAAAAAAAAGAAAAAGAAAAAATAAATACATAAAACACACTGACACACACACACACACACACACACACACAGCTTAAGATGGAAAGAAAGCACACGGGAGTGAGGCTCTTATCATCCTTCTATGCACTTTGAAGTTGCATGTTTTCTTTAACCTTTTGTCTTCTACCCATTTCCTGTTTAAAATTTAACCTAATTTCCTTTGCATAGACTGGCAGAAACTTCTTTTACCTCGTGCAGCATAGCTCATTGTCCTACCCCAATTCTTTTTTCTCCTTGCCTAGAACCATTCCTTACTTCAGTGTAAATCTATAGAATCTTACCTAATTAAAACAAAATATGTAAATACCATGTCTTTTTTTCTGGTATGAGAACCTGTAGATGTAAATGAGATTTAGAATGTATGATAGATTTTGTAAAAAGGAAACATTCAAAGGTAATGTGCTAGGAGAACATAGTGAGCGGAAACAATAAATATGATCTGGAAAGAAAAAAGAAATAGCATGTATATAAGGGGTGGGGGTTGCAGGGTGGGGAGGATATGGATAAAAATGAGAATAAACTTGGTACAAATTTCCCAGTGTTGAGTGTGATTGTGAGCTGTATATAAAATGTACCAATAAAGAATTCAATTTTTTAAAAATACGGTAGTTTCTCTGTTACTTAAATAAAAAATGTTACATCATCCTCCTCGGCCTCTGCTTTTTCTCCTTGCCTAGAACCATTTGTTCCTTCACTCTTTTCCCTTAACTCCATTCTCTGAGGATGCACTCACATGACAGATTAACGGGACCTAAAATTGAGACAGAGGCACCTGCTGGAGGAAGATCCATTTATTCCACAATCAGCATCAACAGAGGAAATGGTGAAGCCAACAGCATCTCCTAGGGAAGGAACAGAATCCTGATTTTCCCTCAGAGGCCAAGAATGGCCCAGTGAACTGTTAAAAATGTTAGACAAAAAATGCCTGCACATTATCTCTAGGTACTTAGCATACTTGTGAAAGCCATGCACCCATGTATTTACTTTTAATCACATGACTAATGCTATATCCTTCCACAGTACTTCTATTTAGAGTTTATATCAACACTAAAATTTCTGTAAAATTTCTTCAGAGATCTTTCTAAAGTTTACATCCTCAACAAGCAACTTCAAAAGAAACAGTTCATGATGAAATCCACATAGACATGAGCCTGAAGGGGGGGGCTTGATTTTACACTACCGTATTCTTTATTATGGTTAAAGTAAACGTATTATTTTTATATCCAACAAGGGTAAATAAACCTACCATAATGTGTATTTCTAGGAATATTATTCAAGCTTATAATCTTTTTTATTTCTTGTACCTATATAAATATTCTGAACATACACTAACATAACCAGGACTGTGTAACATAGTCAGATGGCCTCTTCTAGCACAGCCTCATCCGCCTACTGCTGTCTCCATTACTGTGAAGAAAGTCTTCCCAGTGGGCTCACTATGTAGTCCAGGCAAGCCTTGAACTCAGCAATCCTCCTGTCTCTGCCTCCCAAGTGCTGGGATTACAGATGTGAGCCACCACGCCCGGCACTGTGGTACGTGATATGGATTGCTGGTGGGCGTGAGTCTCCACACCAAGCATTGTATGTGGTTGCTGGGGATTGAAATCAGGACCTTGCGCTTGCAAGGCAGGCACGGGAACCACTGAGCTAACCCTCTGGCCCCCTACAGAAGTATTTTAAAGCTAGAAATTATGTGATGAACAGCTAGACCTTACAAATATGACAGGAAGGTCCCTTTTGTCCATAGAAATGGAGACACGTTGCTCAGGGGAGAAAGCACTTGGGGACTTTAAGTAGTAGTCTAAGGTTCTTGTAGTCTCAGGCACTGAAGAGCTTGAGCCATTGAGCCAGAGTGCAGTTTCTCAACAACAATAATGATGGTGTTAAACAGGAAGAAGGCAGATGTGGCTGGGGCTTAATGAATGAAGGGAACAGTGATGGAGACAGAGGCCATGCCGTGGACTCCACTCTGCGTTAAAGGTTTTGGAACTTGTAAAAAGGATGTAAGTAGTTTGGGAAGTTTTTAAGTAGGATCAGATTTGCATTTTTCAATTTTCACATTGGTTGCCTTGAAAAAAATGTTTAAGGGAGGCAAATCAAGAGCGACTCTGGCTAGAATTAGTATTGCTACAATTCAGGATGAAGTTCTGGCACCTTAAATCATGGTGTTTTAGAGTTGAAGAGAAAAGAAAGCCACAAACAGGTCTAAAGAGGATATCTAATTAACAGGGTATCTCTTTACTGCAATAGATCTCTGGTGCTATCCTTAAATTTTTGTGACCAAATATGATTATATAGGAAATTCCACCACACAACTACACTGGTTATTCTGAAGATAGGTAAGGCTTTCCTTAATGAAATGGTTGCCTTTTACCTATGAGTTTTACATTAAGAGGATAACATCCTCTGAGGTGCTAGATATTACTAACTCCTATAGATTTGCAATTATTGAATTAACAGAACAGACTTATGAAAGCACAGTATTCTGAAAGAACTTCATTTCCAACAGCACAACCATCATCATTTCAACTATTCTTCCATAGAAATGTAGACAAGAGACTTCCTACAAAGGGCAAAAGCATTGAGTGGATATAATTATCAGCCAGGCGGAGATGAATAGACAGCAAGTTCAAGGAGGTGGAATTCTTTTCCACTAAATATGCTATGCTGAGTATTTCAAACCATAATAATGTCAGATAGTTTTGTTGTTGCAAAATGAGTACTTAATAATTTCACATAGAGTTGTTTAAACACATCTGCATCTTTCTAAATTCAGACCTCTTTTTAAAAAAAACTTGCAAATATCTGGGTAATTATAACTACATCATTACATGGTTCTCCAGACTCAGACTTCTAAGACAGACATTGTGGTTAATCTTTGCCTTGAAATAATTTCCAGACTTTGCTGCTCTGTATATTTAATAGCTGATTTGAGGTAAAGGCAAACGGAAAATAAACTGTGGACTGCAGGCTGAGGCTTGAGACTCCGTGTTACTTTGCATTTCGGATGTCTTTGCTCAAGGCCAATTTTGGGTAACTCATTAGACTTAAAAAATAAATATTGAAGGAAAATACAGGGGCAGAAATAGGAGTAGGAAAACTAAAGAAGAATAGGAATCCATGTCAAAAATAGCAATGTTGAAGTCATTCAAAATCAAACCTTCAAAAGTACTACTTCTTATGGAAGAAGACTATGGCAACTTGTCTAGAGAATTTTCCAGGTGATATAAAGCTATTTACGTTGTTGGAGGTTTTTTTTTTTAATATTTGCACTTTAGCAATAATTAGATTAAGAACACATGAATCCTCCGCTCAGCATGGCGATGTCTGGGTCTGCACAAGAACAGCAAAGCAAACTTGGCCATCATCTCCAATGACACCTACACAGTTAAATAACTGTGTGATTAAGAGTAGGAACGTTTTAAAGAGCCATTTTTCTGTTCATCATCCTATTTAACTAGGTTAAGTCAGTGCTCATTGGCCTTTCATCCATGCCCAGGGGTGGCGGCTAAAAGACAGAATGCTTTAACTAGATTCGTGTTTGCCTTCTATCATTCTAGGTTTCTGTGAAACTAGTGATTTTAACATTCCTTTGTTTGCGTATGGCATAAACTTCATTATTCTCCATTGCTTAGCATGTGAATTTTCTCAGAAGAATAAAATATAAACAGATCAAGAAGATATATATGACATAGCTATGTGACTTTTCTTGTTTCTGAGACCAAACAGCTGACATCTAAAGTTAAAGGAGGAAAAGTTTATTTGGTTCTTAGTTTGTACAGATTTCAGTCCATTGGTGGCTGGCTGCAGTGTGGGGTGGCACATGACTGAGGAGCATCACAGAGCAGACGACAAACAGCAACACTAGTAAAGTAGTAATAAGCACTTATTACTTATTAAACAGTAATAAGCAACAAATGACAAGCCACAGCCACAGCTCCTCTGTCCCCTCTAGTACTCCCCGGCTACCTGCCTTGCCAAGGGTAGCCCTCACTCCCCCAACCCTGGCACTGCATCATTCAAGAGGTAGATAGAAATATATAGACAGATATGATCATGTTTATTATAAGGTCATACAAGAAAGGGTAAATCAAACTGGCTTATTGTTTTCTGTACCATTTGTTTGCAAGGTATTGAAAATTCTTAAATCTCGCAACCTATGTCTACACAGTTCATTCTAGGTAATGTTTATTATGCCCCATAATGCCATACAGGGAAATTTGACCAGATTGTTTTTTTTTTATTATTTTAGGGCAATTTTTCTCATTTATTTGATTCCCTTTTACCAGAGTACATGTACTCGCATTCCACCCCATAAGTGGTAAAATGAAACGGTATTTTGGGTGTATTTTAGATGTTGTCTTGTTGCACTGCCCAGGCTGATCTCAAACTTCTGGATTTAGGCAATCTTTCCACCTTACCTTCCCAAGGAGGTGGGAAGATATGAATGCACTATAATGTTCAGCTCTATTTTTATTAAGTTGATAAGTACACACTTCACTTGATTTTACATCCAACATCATACTACTTTGTGTGTGTGTGTGTGTGTGTGTTTGAGATAGGGTATTGATAGGTAGCTCAGATTGTCCTTGAACTGAATATGTAGTCCAGGCTGACCTTGAATTAATGTCAATCCTCCTCCCTCAGCCTTCCAAATGTTGGATTTAAAGGCATGGGCCACCATACCTAGGAGTCCAATAGCACATCTAAATTCCTTTACAGAATGAAGTTACATAATGAATCCACCATAAATTACAGCTCATTTATAATAGCTTGTCATTGATGGAAAGGTTAGGCACATGCTGATGCACCATCAAGAAATTGACAAATTTTGCATCATTTGGTCATTTACAATAGTGAGAAAACTCTCCATGGTATTAAGAATAGATACAACCCTTTCTTACCTTAAAATGGTCCACTCTTTTTCAGCTCAACTAATTGTTTCTCTAATTTCCTCTGAATAAAACATATACTAGGATCTAAAATATGTATTTTATTCTATCCTACATAGGAAACAGTGTTTATCATGGTAGTCTTTTATTCTTTCCCCACATAAAGTATTGGTTTTAGATGCACACAGGAGTTGAGGGACTTTACAGCATTCATGATTTTTTTTCATTCTTTTTTTTTTTTTGCCCAGTACCAGAAACCAAACTAGGACCTTGCACTTACCAGACAGGTGCAGCTCCATGAAGCTATATCCCCCAGCCCATTCATGGACTTCTGTTTTAGAGTAGGCATCTATTAATAATGATACTATCAAAATCAAAATAGCTGTGAAATTCACATCCTGTGTATTAGTGTTGTTCTGAAAAGTACTGTAGTTGTAAATGAACACTGGATACTATTCACTGCCCAAAGATTGACATAAAATTTTATTATTATCTTGGAATAGATTTTCCACTGACAAGAATTTTGATGTTGTAAAATTTTATAATTTTTACAAGGATAGATTTTAAACACCCTAGCATTTGAGTTCTCATGAATGGACCTCATTTGGCCTACTAAACATATTTTCAACCATTTCTTTCAACTGAATAAATTTCTTCCATTTTCTTCACATTGTGAGCCCATTTGTATTTTCCCAGATTGTGTGAAAACCTGTTGACTAACCTTCCCACTCAGAAGGCTCTTATGCTGTGGGTCCCTATTTAGAACCCCAATTCAGGACACAAAAGGTTAAAGATGTCATGAGAACGCTTTCTGTAATGCCAAGTAAGGACTGGCATTTCCAGCTTACCTCTGGTTGTCGAGGTCTCTGAAAACAATTTGAAGACACAGTGACACCAAACAGAAATGCCTCTGTCTCTGGTGCCTGCCAGTAGCAATACTGCGATCCCCTTCAAGGAAGGACAGTGAGGATAATGATGATGGCTATCACAAGACATCTATCATCTGTTGGACACATAGCACGTGGTTGTTATAACCCGAAGATTTTACATGTATTACGGTATATATTTACTTCTTAGTAAATCTAAAGTTAAACTCAAGAATTTTTTTTTTTTGAAAACACACTCTCATCCCATCCTCAAGTCTCCCCACTCTGGACAAAAAACACCACAGTTCACTCAATTCTTCAAGTCAATCCCAAGAATTCTGAGTCAACCTGGACTTTTTTTTATCATGCTTTATCACTCTTACCCATTCTGTAGCCAAGGTTATTGATTCCTGCTTCAACATTTGTTTCATATCCTTTTCCTTTTATCTTCATTTGTACTGTTCTAGTTTAAATTACCAATAACTTTGAGTTGGAATTCAGGGAAATAATTATATATACATATATATATATATATATATATATGTGTGTGTGTGTGTGTGTGTGTATGTATATGTATATATACACACATATATACACATAATATATTATATGAATTAATATTAATAATATTATAATATTAATATTATATATATTACACAAACTGTATTAAGCACAGTATGATATTCTGGATTGGATCCTAGAACATATAAAGAACATTAGTGAGGAAAACAGTTTCAGTGTAAATAAATCACATCTTTTAGCTTTAATGTTGTACCAAAAATAATTTCTCAATATTTATAAATATATCACTTTACATAAATTGCTAATATTGTAAAAGCCTGATTGAAGAACATACAGGCAACTCTTCACTATATTTCCTATTGTACTGCTCATCTAAATAATTATAAAGAAAAATAAACACTGCAGCCCTATTTTTCTAGCTTCTAGGCCAGTGGCATTCAGTCCGTTCTCTACAGTTTAGAGTGATCTCTTAATAGCATAAATTTGGCTATAACTTATGGGTTTAACATATCAGAAAATCCAAACTAATGTAGATATTAATAGATGAATCAAGATTCTTACCCAGATCTTAAAGGATTAAGAATATTTTAAACATTACACCTCTAGGCCCTTACTGGATGGATTTAAGACTGATCAAAAATATGCCAGCATCTTCGCTCCATGGTTTGCATTTGACCTTGGGTTACCATTTGGTCTGTATGGCCATTTCTGTTTGGTCTGACTCAAAATTTCAAGAAATTTGTGACATTAAAATGAGCCTGCATACATTTGAAATATGGCATTGCTTTTGCCCAAATATCTATCAGTCTTTTTAAATAAAAACTGTTTGGTAAATATGGATACACAAAAATCACCTACATTTACATACTCTCAGCTATAACAATTTAAATGACAGTTCAGTTGAAACTCTTTCTAAAATGCAAAGAAAGGAAAGAAAAGAAAGAAAGAATGAAGGAAGGAAGGAAGGAGGGAGGGAAAAGAAAGAAAAAGAAAGAAAGAAAGAAAGAAAGAAAGAAAGAAAGAAAGAAAGAAAGAAAGGAAGGAAGGAAGGAAGGAAGGAAGGAAGGAAGGAAGGAAGGAAGGAAGGAAGGAAGGAAGGAAGGAAGGAAGGAAGGAAGGAAAGAAGGAGCTCTAACTCATCTTTGGTATTGGTACTTAGAACTGTCATTAAAATTGTTCATCCATGAATACACAGAGAAAATTAATAATCTAATTTAGTTACTAAATTATCCAGTTCTGTATTTTAAAAAATTTAAATTTCTAGCAGAAAATTTAGTATTCAGTACTCAAATATGCTTCTGATTTCTTATAGAGCAAATTTTTGTTGACTTAATTAGTTTTACATTTTTAATTCAAATATCCATATTAGGTAGAGTTAGGAGGGGCACTCCGTAGGCCTACTTGTACCAAATATCACCAGTCCCGGTCATATTGAAATGATTTTCATGTATGATTAATTTGAAAGTAAAAATATATATATTTAATATAAGCAGTAAGTTTGTATCAAACTGCCTTAGTTTGAAGAAATACAGATGAAGGGGGAGGTAGAAACTTTTTTGTTTTGTTTTGTTTTGTTTTGGTTGTTATTTTTTTGAGACAAGCCCTCATTCTGTAGTAGTTTGGCCTGGCCTTAAACTCACAATGATTCACCTGCCTCAGGCTTCTCATGCTGGTAATACAGGGGGAATCCACCATGCCCAACTCAGTATTTACAATTAGGCTTACTTAGGATTCTATTTGATTCATAAATCTCTTTAAGTACCAACTAAAATAATAGACTAGGAGAATCTATTATAGGGCTTTTATATCTTTGGATGCAGTCCACTCAACAACATTGATGATATTGTAGTGTCTGAGATTTATCATACAGACCAAAGGTCTTTCTGTAAAGCAAGCATAACCATCACAGTTGCTTCTCTTTGATGTCTTACAGAACTAGATATTCAAAAGGCACATTGTAAACAGTCTCTTGCACTTTGTCTTCTGTCTTAGGAAGCGATAGTTGTGTCATGAAAATGTGGTTCTGAAGTTTAAGTGCATTCAAAAATCTGGCTAAGGGAGCTGGAACTATCTTTTAAAAATCTTTGAGGACTTCCAACGTGTGTCACCCAAGGTGTACCTAGTTTAGTATTACTATAGGGCTGAGTATGTAGGTCAGCGTTAGAGCACTTGCTCGCACATGTGAGACCCTGTCTTCTCTCTCCATCACTGAGAAAGTGAGGCATACAGGAACAAGGAGAAGCACCAAGGTCTTACTCCAATGTCTTAAATTCTATCTTCACAGGGAATGGGTATTTCACAGTAAGAACTGCTACTTGTGATTATCTGTAAAACCTATTATCTGTGGTCATCTATGGATATTCTTTTAACTTCACTTTTTGTTAAACTATAGCAGCAAACAAAAGGGTGAAACTAATGGCTACAGCAGTCTCTTTTCCAGCTACTCATTGCTTTACCTGCTAACAGCAAGAGACAGTGGGAATCTAAATCCCTATAATGATCACTTACAAAATCATTCTACATTCATTGGTCCCAGTGGTTTTTTAAGACAAGAGGATAGTCACGTGGCATGATACCCACTTTGAGCAGAACAGAATCTGCATATCATATTGACAGAAGATTCTGAACTACTTTAAACATTTTTGATCACCTTGCAATTTTAAGAGATGCATAGTCAAACAAAAAACATTGGAGTATGCAACGTAAGTGACCATTTATATTTCTTAGCTATCAATGCTTTTTCATGCTCAAGTACAATTTACATTTGGTGAGCATTTTTAAAGCATAGAAAAGCTTGTTGTGGAACTGGTTCTTTACCACTTTACCTGCCCTCAGTACTATGATCATGCATAGTTTGTTTTTAAAAATATTCAAATTGAACTCTTTATTGTTACAGTGGGATAAAATAAGAAAACATATGTCATATTTAAAGTTGTAAGCTTTTGTAAATTATATATTAACCTGTTAATGTAATCTTGACATTTTATTAGTGAAAACAGGAATAAAATTGTGGGGTATTGTGGGTTATATAGTATAACTTCTATTTTGAAATTCCTTAAAACATCATAAAGGACTCTCCTTTTAGAGTTCAATTTGATAAAAAGCCTACTTTATGGATGAAGGATGTGTTATCTGTGCAATCCTAATCCTATTAACCAAAAGATACAATTTAGATGACTTTTCTACAACGAGGATACCTGCCATTTGTTTGCTTTGACTATGGCTTGGAATTCTACAGCCCACTTTGCACAACAGGTTCTAAAATAATGATATTATACTTACATATATTCAAGGATATAAATGTACAGTTTAGGATCATTTTTCTTAACAGGATTAGAGTTTAAGCACTTTCATATCTCAAGGACAACATAATACCTACAAAATTATAAAATAAATTCAAGCCTCCAAGAAATTAACATGTAAGCCACAGTTCCAAGCTTCTAGAAATGCAAACCATATTCTGAAATTTCATATGAATCTCTATAGCTTTGCTGAAAATAAATAGCTGCAGTTTATTTTTTTTTCAATGGTTTGCCTTTGATTTTGCATCCCCTTAAGGTTTCTTGATGGGAAAAAATCACCATTTAAATTCTCATTTTATTTTAGTAATAAAATATAGAGAAGGTTGATGATTATAGCATTTCAAGATTTAAATTTTAGTGAAAAGCACAGGGACTTTTTCTTCTTTTGAGGAATCACACCACTGAGTAAAAATGTGATTAACTATGTGCTAAAATTTGGATACTGTCAGAAGTAGATTTCATCTATTCATTTGTATAATTAGCCATATAATTCTTTTATCATAACCTAATGTACTTTACCTTTTCCCATTATAGGGTCAGAAACTGAGAAAGGAAAAGACCTGGTTGTGTCTGGTAACTCCATGTGTGGGCTCTTGCATGTTTTGCAGTGGTATAGATCAGATAAAAATTTACTATAATTGTTCGTCTCTCTACTGGAATGTGGCATCATATATATTATATATTATACTAAATTTTTATATAATGTATTATTTTATGTATTACCTAGTGATTGTTATGCTTATAATATATAATGAATATATTATTTGTATGTGTGTGTATGTGTTTCATTTTGTTTCCTGTTTTTTTCTCATTAACACTCTAGAAGAATTTTCCATGAAGTAGTAAAATCTGTTCAGAATGGTAAGGAGCTATAACAAAGCAGACAACAACGGAATCTACCATTGTTCTTACTTGAAAACATTTAAACAATGGAACAAAAGTTTCACCACGACCACAGCTGTATTCTACTAGCTATGTTTCTCCACATGCTTTGTTTGCTACTGAAAAAGCAACACACAACATAACTGCATGTTTATTGCTCTGCATTGTCTTTCTCTTTTCTTTCTTTTTCACCACTTTCTCCCCAGAGGCACGCTAATGACACACAGCTGCCTCAATCTTACTTACTTGAGTCCAGTGTGTTTGTTACTAATAAGGAAATTCAAGAAAAGTCGAGGCAGTAATCACCTTCTCCATTCTGTCAGGGCATTTCCACCTCTCCTCCAGGCCAGTCTCCATTTCTCGTCATCTTTCTTTTCTGTTATGTAGCCAAGGAATCTCAGCTTTTATAAGAACCTGTAGGGTCCACATAGTATAAGACAGCTCATTCATTTGTTCCACAAGAATTTGTCTAATGCCTATTGTTTCCAAGGCTCTGTTTCTGTTTCATTTTTAAATGAAAAGACAAGTAATAATGTGGCTCTTCTAGGATCAAGGTAGAATCCAAGAAAACAGAGATGCTTTGCTCATAGCTGTCAAATGCAGTCATAGAAACTGAAGTACAAAGACCTGGACCATAGTGTGCTCTCAAAGACTTACAACATAATTTAAAAGACAGTCTTTTGAGGATAGGTAGGGAAAAATGAACAAAGATACACAAAGGTTGAACTATGCCCACACATCCAAATCAGTATGAATAGTGCACATTAGTATTTGAGAAAATAATCAAATTTTAGTTACTTTGTCAGTAGAGTTATACTAGAAGAAGAGAATTTAAAATTGAGTTCTGATGCTTATGAGAAATGTTTGTCTGCAGAAAATATTGTTACAGTGCCATATAAAACCATGAACATTAACATACTGAGAATTGAAGTACTTCTTTAGTTGTGGATAAAAACAATAAAAAGTAGCACTTCTCCAAAGTGGCAGCTGATGCAGGCATTATCAGAATTCCCTCAGTCACTTTTTCCTTGCTGACTATACATGATTTTTCTCTCTCCACTTTCTGCGTGCAACATTTCTTTCTGACACTCTGTGAGACCCTTTGAGTGGAAGTAAGGGTGAAACAGACCACTCATGCTGTGAAGAGTTTGCAGAAAAGTTCCTCAGAATTCTTCCCCACCTCTCTTTTCTGAATTGTAACACGACATGTACAAAGAGGAACGTTTTTCATCAAGTGGGAATAGTGAATAGAATATCTCAGAACTGTGTAACTGTTTTTAAATTAACAATAGATAACCATCCAACTCAAACCCAGATCATTTAAATGATAAACAACTGGCACCTAGATTCTGCATCTGCTCCAGATTATACCATAGATCCTTATAACATTTGGACCTTACATTTAAGGTTTTTTGAAAATATGCCCAAGGTGAGTAAAGAAGAGTAAGAAGAGTATGTGATCCAAAATAAGAACCCATGTCAATATAATTTATACTGTTTAAATTCATATCGTAGACACAAGTAAGGGACAATGATTTTTGCAGGTCATAAAAATCTTTAAAACTGCACATGTATTTGGCTCCGGAAGATCATAACTGGAATATATTATGTGATAATTTGCAGTCATTTGTAATAAATATTTTGTTGTTAGGTAAACATTAATGATTTACTTGTGTTCCTTTAATGAATTATGGTATGACTCAGATAAATTTATGTTAAAGTTTCTCAAAAATTCATTGAGGATTTGTTTGTACAGAGAAGGAATTAATTTAAACCCCTGCCCTCCAAAAAAGACAAATCACTTTATAGACTCTTACCATAAGCCGTGGTAAATGTCCTATATCAGTAGCTCAAATTATCCCTTGTATTGTTTTTGGATTTGAGTTTTTTTTCATTCTAGTTCATTTAGTAGCTTTTGAGGTTTTATGTCCTATCCAGTGAGTATAACAGATGAGAATGAAAGAGTTTGGAGCCAGTTGAAAGGCCCAGTGCACCTTCTGTGGGACTTATGTGGTTCCCAACATAGGACATGAAAAACATAATAGGGAAACCTAATTCAAACATTGTTCGTGTGACCTTTAGCAAATAATCTTCAAAAAGGAAGAGGAGTTTCATTCTTTCCCTTTCCCCCATCCACTGTTCTTCTTTTTAAGATTTCCTGAAGAGAAAGTGAGATGTTCATAGGGCTGGTTTCACCACAGAACAATAACATTACACCTGCAATTAACACTTTCTATTTCTACCTTCTTTTTATTGCCACCTAGAAAAGTAAAACAACAAAGAACTGGCAATTTGAAATATAAGAACATTTAAACTTTGAATTCAAAGCTGATAAAGACAGCACGTTGGGAAAAAAAAAAAGTCCTGCCTCTGTTTGCTCCATATATAATAATCAATGTAGATAGACCAGATGATTTTTCTACCCCAAAGAGTGTGATTAATAGTTTATATATCTAAAGAACTTGCTCTTATTATAATATTAATTAGCACAGACCAAAAAAATTGGCCTATCAAAATAAAGCATTTCACTAGAATTCTAAGTGGTAATGTAACATGTAAATAGTCTGAGAGAGGGGAAAGTATGTAGATCTGGGCAAAGTGTGCAGAGTCTAGTAAAAAGAGATGGATATTTTAATTTAGTTAACCGGGATTTCATATGCCAGGAAAAAAAGATAAAGAGCATTTCAGGATAGGGAGTGCAAAATGCTGAGACTCTAAAAGTAGATTTCATATTTTTAAGATATTTGCTGATTTTTAATTCCAACAAATGGTTCTGATTTTTTTTTACTAAATTTTGATTTTCCCACAGCTTACAGATGATTCAACAACTACAGGAAAGACATTGAATGATTTTTTTCAGCTTAGATACAGAAATAAGTGAGTCGGAGTTCTGCCACTGAAGGTGGGTCTCTATCAGTCCCTGGTCTCCTCTCGACCCTGATTAGGAGCTCAGCAAATGGGCCGTTAGTCCCAAGAGCATGTCGGCACCAAGATGCACGCAGAAAAAGGGGCCCCGCAAGAAGAAGAAACGGGGACAAGAACACTCCTGAAGAGACACAGCACGTTCCTCCCTTCCCTGACCTGGACGGTCAGCAAGAAGCATCTTCGCTTCAGTGGATAGTTCCGCCACCACCACCACCACCCGCCCTGGTGGGGAAGTCTGATTGCAAAGTCACCAAGAATCATTATAGCGTTTCTTCATTCCAATAAACTGCAGAACTAAAATGTGTTCGAAGAGCAAGGCTTTTTCTTTCTCTATAATAGAGTGTAGTCAGGCAGGTAATGTGCCTTTCACAGTCAAAAGAATTAGGATTTTATTGAAACAAAGTATGTGACTGTGTTATTGCCTGGTCGTTATCACATTGTTTTTGATGAAACTTGTTAGCTTTAAATACAACTTATTATAAACTACTCTTATGCTAGTAGAAGAATTCTAAAAATAACACAAATTAAGGTAGGTGTGCTAGGCCTTACTATTATTAAGTGGAACCAAGAAAGCCTTCTCTTTTGTGCTTATCTTCTGATCGAACTCAGGCCCCTTGTACATCCAATATTGACGTGATACCACTTGAGCTAAATTCCCAGCCCCTATCTTTTGATTTTTAAAGATATGATTGGTATTGTATCAAATCATAAATGTACGGCAAGGAGTAACACTAATGTTAGTTTCTGTTAGAATTTTAAAATCATTTTGAAAAATGTATATATATATATATATATATATATATATATATATATATATATATGCAATAGAAATAAAGTGATACATTTCTTCTAGTATACAAGTTTAGAGAAGAGTTATCAAAATTAAACTGGCCAAAGCATTGCTCTCTACAGGTAGCAATCCTGACAAATACCTGATTTTTGATAGTAAAAATCTTGTTCTTCAAGGCAGTTCAATATAAGGGTTCATCTCTATTATTCTCACTCCTACAATTAAGGATTGATGTTAAAAGAAGTGAACTGTGATGAGTGTCTTGAATTGAAACTTCTCTTACAATCAGCCTTCTAGTTTTCCTGCATACCCAGATAAGGTACAAGATGAATAAAGGTACTAATGAATAAAGGTACTAAGATTGTTTTCACCTGTAAAATTTATTCTAGAAATAGAAAAATCAAAAAAGAAGCATTTGTGTTTCATTTGACTTATGTTGCATCCTTGTAAGAAATTAGTTCCTTTACTGCAAAGATTTAACTTAAAATAAATCACAACTTGACTGAGATTTGTTCCCTAGCACTTAAATAACAAAATGAAACAAAATGGAAGATAAAAGACCTCTGAAATTCAAAAACATTAATTACAGTTATACTTTTACATGTGAATATTCCCAAAATGAATACTTATAATCATATCCAGCTTCACTCGGATAGTGGCTGGACAGATCTAAGAAAAATAAGTGCATAAAACTAAAATTGTTATACATATAAGAAAAGTGCATAATTTACATATAACTCAGCATATATAAACTATATACATGTATATACAAGGTATATACATATGTAATAGTGCTATGTATATATACATACACACATATGATTGCCCAATTACACATGTGTTATTGCTCCTAGTACTTGAAACAGATCTATAATATGTTTTGCAGAACACTCAGAAGGTGGGTTGATGGTATTTGTGTTCTGTTCACCTGAATTTTCATAGGTGAGAAATTTGAGCTAAATCCATGTAGTAAATATCTATATTCAAAGTACATTAGCTCACATCACTGAGTAGGGGGGTTCCTTTAACTACCTCTTTTCTCACAATCATCTTGACTTGTTAGTCATATAACTCACATTTTGTGTAATATTTCATTGATCTTTCCTTTGCCCCAGCCGTTTGACAGAAGTGCAACATGTATTGGCATAAGCAATAATTTCCAAAGGACAGGGCTGTACAAAGAATTTTAAATAATGAATCAAATAATGTGCTATAATGTTACTTAAAGTCTTTCTATTCTAAGGTTTCATTATGATTTGTTTCGTATACCAAGCGACTATACCTAAAATTTCCAGGTAAAGGAGAGAAAACAACAAAAAGAAGAAAAAAATTTCCAAATTCAGTCATTTAACTTTCCTTATGATTCCCTCTCTGGATTTTTATTAAAATATGGTATTCATCACCCTTACATTAAAAGTATTTTCCAATTAGATGAAATAATGTATATTCCTAAATCAAAATATAACAGCACATAAATATACCATAGGATGATAAATAACATGTTTAAATTATTACTGAATTAAACTAATCATTCATTTGTGTTTGTTTTCTACTAATAATATCAGTTTATGGGATAGTACAATGTTTTTTTATTTCCAAATATTATTATTGTAATTATAAGTAAAAATGAGAATGGATAATAGCAAATTTCTTTCAAAGCTTTGCCTGACCATTATTATGAAGTGAATTATCTATTTTTCAAAGACATAAATATTTTATCCTAGAAAAAATGTAAAACATAGTCTAATCCATTGCTGTATTAATATCCATGATCCCTGAA
Organism: Thryonomys swinderianus; assembly: GCA_004025085.1. NCBI lineage: Eukaryota > Metazoa > Chordata > Mammalia > Rodentia > Thryonomyidae > Thryonomys > Thryonomys swinderianus. The sequence goes on from PVIC010005808.1 coordinate 18,969, forward strand.
AACATGTCTAACATTACAAATTAAATCTAACTGAAGTAATTTTAATGCAAATTTAAAATGAGTGGCCTAGCCACGGTGTAGACAGATGATGAAGCAAAAAGTTGTCGTCTTCATACAAAATTCCATTCTCATATAAATTTACTTTCACAGGGGGAATAAATGTACTCCTCACTCAAGAGTGAAATTACTGCTCGTTTCTAAGACAAGACAGTCTTCCTTTCTGTATTTGAAAAATCATAACCATTATAAAGCGAGACCCTGTCACAAAAAAATTACCAGCGATTTTATAATTTGTCATGGTTTATGGAGACTCCTTTTTTTTTTAAATATCAAAAGCACCAGGGTCATTAGGAAATATACTTCCACCTGATTTATATAATTGCTCAATGTTTTGAATGTATGCATGGCTATTAAACAAGTGATCATTATGATCAGAAGTATATAGATTTGCACTTTGAGATTTACATATACTTTCCATTTCACCAAAATATTTGATTAAAAAGAACAAAGAGATGGAAAAGCTCTAGAGAGTCTTAAAACCTAAAGCATTCTGTGCCTTAAAAAAGAAAACAAAATAGTGAAGAAGAGAGACGATCAGAAAGGAGGAAAGTGAGGTCGCTTCCCATTGGATGACCAATGGGAAAATTAAACATGGAGCATAAGCGGGGGGCGGTGGCTGTGGGGCAGGCGGAGCGACATAGTGAGACGCTATGTCAAAACAAAGAGCTAAAAAGAGAGAAGAAAAACAACATATTTAATAGTGTGCCTGGCTGCCTTGAATAAGAACAGATTCATTTTAGTATTTTTCATAGTTATTGTAAATTAGCTCCATTTTTTCCTAAAATAATTCTAAATTATAGATCAAATCATTGAGGGTAAAAGTTACAGGTACAGTATATCAGATGCAAGATAGCCCTGAAAAGTTGCACTTTGTGTTGTTGTATTTCTATATTTAATTTCGATGAGTTCCTATGATGATAGTCATATGGAATTAGTTAAGAGTTACATGAGTTCTAGGTATCCTTGGCAATTTTCTTTTCCTTTAATTCGGTGTCATAATTGTTGTATATCACCCAGCTTTAAAAACTGCCGGTCTCATTCTTTTTTTGTGGGAAAAAAATGTGATGTAAGGCATCAGTGACTTATGATCAGTTACATTCAACACGTAATGATAATTTCTACTAAGAGCAGTTTAAGGAAATGCTGACAAAACACTGGGCTCACTGCACAGTTCTGTAGCTACCGGATCTGTGGCTCGCTGGAGCTCTGCTGCCCTCTACTGGCCTAGCGAGATATGTGCCTACCTCAAAACAGGTTTGTTTTTAACAAGATACTGGCATCCTAAAACGCATTTTTCTTTGGTTTCCCGCACGGGTAATAATGGAACATAGTTTGGATCACTGTCAAGTTAATTTTTCCATATCATTTCAATGCCATACAGAAAGTAACACTCATTCAGCATTCTCTGCTTTAGATTCAAACATTACCGGAGTCCTTTGCACTGGTTGGAAGAAACTGGCTAAATAGTACAGTGATAACTTTTAAAGACACTAGAATTCTGACAGTCAAACCGGCTTCAAGGCCTTTGATTTTGATTGAGTTGCAGGTGTGGGGGGGGCGTTGATGTGCATATGTTTAGTGCGTATTTCTAAAAGAGTGATTTCACTTTGTGTTCTTTATGTATGGACCCTCGATTGCCTTCGTCTGAATAATCCTACACTTCTTAACAACCCAATTACTCAGTTTTCTCCCAACTGCATCATGCCTGAGAAGCAGTGCCCTGTTGGGGGTACTAAGTTTGAAATCCTCAGTCCAAGAGAAAGAAATGAAACATAACTCTGACCTCGTTAAGTCCCAACTGTATCGTGACATGAAGGGTGATGGATTGTAAGACTGATCAATATCACAGTGCATCAAACTTGTTAATAAATTAGCTTCCTGTATAACAAGTGAAAGAAATAATTCCTTTTAAGTGGGAGCACAAGATGGCCTAACTGAAGCCTTGAGTCTCAAGCTTTGTATCCTCTATATATAATGTATTATGATTTTCAAAATCGTTTTATTAGGAAAGCTATACCAGACGCATAATCACTATACAATGATTAAACATTACCTTTACAATTTATAATCACTGAAATTACAGAATAAATATATGCACATTTCTTTTGAATCTTTGTGTGAGAGAAAACATTAAAAGTGCTTCCTACAAAGCCGTTAGTGATATATATCCAGTTGTTTTTTTATTTTTAATATTATATATATATATATATATAGAAGAAAGTGCAGATGTTCACCAAAAAAAATCTTGGCATCAGGATGGAGTGTCGCAGCGAGGGCGCTCAGCCCTAGGTGCGTTTCCAGCTGCGAAACCAGCGGGCCTTCCCTTCGGTAGGATCCAGCCTCTGACGCTACTTCTCCCAGGGTCCTGGGAGAGACGCTCTGAGCTGTACGCTAGGCGGGAAGGGCAGGCGAAGGCCCGACGGGGAGAAATGGAGCGAACCCGAACTCAGCAGATTGGGCTGGAAGGGAGTGCTGTGTGCGTGTGCGCGCGTGCGCGTGTCTGCCTACCTGCAACAACCGCACGTGTAGGAACCTAACCGTCTGCAGGGATTTGTGGTTTGCATATAAGAGTGTGTGAGAGACGAGAGACTGAGTGAGCACGTTCGAGCAAGACCCGCCCCCTCCCTCCCAGTCCTGCAGTTTTCGGGCATGCGGCAAACTGCGTCGTTAACACATGTACAGAAACTGTGCCACGGTGGGCGAGGGGAAGAGAGCCGCCGATGTCGGTGCCCCTCCCTCCGCTTCAAACAGAACTCCAATTAAAGGGGAAAAAAAGTTACTGAAAAGAAAAGACATTGAATTTTACTGAATTAGGATCAATACAACGATCCTCAATATACCTCATACATGGCACAGTCCAAGTCTCGAGTGTCAGTATAAAAAATAATGCTAACATTTGCTGGCAGAGGTCTGCGAAGGCACTTTATTGATTGATGGTCTGAGCGCGGCCCTTCTCCTCGCCGCCTCGGAGGGGCCGGCGCCCCGGATTCTCCTCCGATCATGCGCTTCCGGTTCTGTCGGGGCAGGGGGATTGTGAGGATGAGATACCGGGACGAGTGTAAAAGGAGCAAGGGATATATTTCTTTTATTTTCCTTTTCTGTTGTTCTCTTTTTTTTGGGGGGGGGGGAAAGCACTAATTTATTTTCTTCTTCCTGTTAGAACCTGTATGAAGTTTTCTCCAGGACTTCGAGGTAATCCGGCTTGGTTTGAAGTTTGGCCCTTAACTCGAGGTAATCGCTTTTGGGGGTTTGGTGGTCTGAGAAGCCCTTTCCGGCCGAGAACAGGAGGGTCTCCTTGAGCCTGGCGTCCTGCTGCAGGTCCGGGAACTGCAAGCCCAAGCCCGGCGCGTGCGCGCGCAGCTCCTGCAGCCGGGGCCCCGCGCCGTACACGCAGTCCGCGAAGCCCGCGGCGCAGGGCGCGGCCGGCGGCCTCTCGCGCTCCAGCAGCAGGGCGCCCCCGCCGCAGCCCGCCCCGGGCGGGAACAGCACCACCCCGCCGTTCTTCTCGTGGGGGCGGAACCCAGACAAGTCTGCCCCGGCGCCCCCCAGCCCCCCCGGGACCCCGCCGCCGGCCGGGGGGTGCGGGTGCGGGTGCGGGTGGTGGTGGTTCGCCGTCACGATGGTGTTGAGCTGCGAGCTGGCCACGGCCAGGGCCCACTCCTTCTCCTTCTCCAGCAGGGTCCGGTAGCTGCCGGCCGCCTCCTTGGGCGCCTCCGCGAACGGCTCGCCCGCCAGCAGCGCCTCGCCCGGCCCGGGGCCCCCGCGCTCCGCGCCGCCCGCGTCCTGCGCCCCCGCCGAGGCCGCCGCCTCCTCCTCCTCGCGGGGCTTGTAGATGGGGTTGTTGCACATCTGCGTGACGGGGTGCGGGATGTACTCGTACACGTGGCCCACGGGCGGCGCCTTCTCGGGCGAGGCGAGGGCCGGCCGGGCCCCGGCGCCGCCGCCGTCCTCGAAGAGCCGGTGGCACTGCATCTGGATGCCCGTGAGGTCCACGGCCTCGGGCCGCTTGCCCCGGAACGGCAGCTGCTTCCGCCGGCGCCGCAGCGCGTAGGCGAACAGGCCGGCGGCCGCGAAGACGGCGGCGAAGAGCAGGACCAGCAGGCTGAGGATGAGCACGGACAGCGGCACGGGGCCCCCGGGCGGCGCCAGCTCGTACGGGGACGCGCCGGTCGGGCCGCCCGCGAGCCGGGGGCCTCCGGGGTGCGCCGGGGACGCCCCGGCCGGCGCCGCGTGCAGCATCTCGGGGCACAGCGCCTCCAGCTCGAGGGTGCGCACGTCGCGGCGTGTGAGGTTCTCGGGGCTCCGGCAAAGCACGTCGCCCACCACGCTGACCGAGCTGATGGTGTCGATCCACTGCTTGAAGGGGACCAGGTCGCACGTGCAGTCCCACGGGTTCTCGTTGAGGTCGATCTGCACGATGGCGTTGAGGTGCTCCAGCACGCCGGCCACCGGCAGGTACAGGAAGTAGTTCTTCCGCAGGTTGAGGCGGGCCAGGGACGTGCCCGCGAAGGCGTCGGTGGGCAGCGTCCTCAGCAGGTTGTTGTTGAGGAACAGCAGCTTCAAGTTGGGCATGAGGCTGAAGGCCGCGGGCTGAATTTCCCGGATCACGTTGAACTCAAAGTACAGGTAGTGCAGGCTCTGCAGCCCGCGGAACATGCCGGGCGTCAGCTTCTCTATGTCGTTGCCGTTGAGAAACAGGCTCTTCAAGTTGGGCAGGTTGATGAAGGCCCCGTCCTGGACGTACGAAATGCGGTTGTTCCCCAGATGTAAGAGGTCCAAGGAAGAAAAATTCCAAAAATCAGAGCGGTATATTTTCTGAATCAGATTGCTACTCAGGTACAGTTTTTTGGCATTCAGCGGCCTTGGAAGAAGTTCAGAGATGTTATTAAATCCCCGCTCTTTGCAGTTGACAGTCAAGCCAAGGTCATTGATGTGCAAATTACAAGTACACCCGGTGGGGCATATGATGGGGATTGGTGGTCTGGTCTGGTAAGGAGCGACAGGCGGTTGGTTTGGACCAGGATACAAAGCTTGGGATGTGGAGGGTGGTCTTGGCGTCCGGGGCTGTTTGGTGGGCTTGGGCTGTTTGTTTGAGGACTTGTATTCAACAGAAGACGCGGTGAAGTGGACCGAAGACAGCATGGAGGAAGGTTTGGTTGGCCAGGCGTTCTCCTTGCTCGATGACAGGTGAGGGATCCCCAAACTGGCTTCCACCTCGGAGTCAGACAGCAAGGGGCACAGCTCCGCCTTCCTGATCTCTCGCAGGTCCTTCCCGTGGAAGTGGAAAGGTGTCTCGCAGGTGATGTCCCCCACCAGGGCAGTGTAAGGAATCCGTTCCAGCCAGCTCTTCAGCTGGACAATTTCACACGTACAGTTCCAGGGATTCTCTTCCAGCTGGAGCTCCATCAGGCTCCTGCCAATGTGATCTAACATTCCTCGGTAAAAGAGAACCTTTAACCTGTTTCCACGTAAGTCCAAGTGAGTTAAAGAGACAGCCTTAAATAAATTGGTGGGAAGCATGGGGATGAGATTATCATTTAAAATCAGAACCCTCAGTTTACTTAGGTTCCGGAATGCTCCACTCTCGATACGCTTAATGACATTGTAATCTGCCTGCAGATATTCCAGATTCTCCAAGCCGAGGAAGGTGTCGTTTCTGAAGACATCGAGCTTATTCTCGTGTAGGTACAGCCTCTTTAGAATCTTAAGACCATTGAAAGCTCCCATCTGGATGTCCTGCAAAGCATTGTTCCCAAGGTTAATGGACACGGCGTTATTCAAATGAAGAAAACTGTTGGCATATAATTTCCTCATCGAATTCCTCTGCAGATAGAGTTTAAAAGGTCTTGACCAAAATTCGGTAATCTGACTAATATTTGTAAATCCTTTGCTGTCACAATGTATGTGAAAGAGGCTTTCTTTAACTTCACAGTAGCACGGATCAAAACACGGCTCATCTATTTCCTCTGAGTCCTCTATCAAGGGAATCGGGGTAGTCCATCCGAGTGCGGCTGTGCTGAGAAGAATTACCCACAACATCCTCCCTCTGCGAAGCATCTCAGCCATGGAAGGTTTCATCATTCGTGGTTGATTACAAAACTGCAACAGAAATAAAGATGCAGATTTTTAGCTTTTAGTCATGTACTATTTTAATTGACTCCTACATGTGGGCTATTTAAGAGCGATATAAAGACTCCAGCAATTATCCAAACTGACAATCAAAGTGAGCGAGCAACATGCTTAATGTTTAGAGTGTGCCCTAAATTTTAATCCTAGGAGACTCTGAAATATTGAAACATGCAGCGACAGTTTCCTGAACCAAACGGTGTAATGCATGAACAAAAGCAGCTTGGGTCTCTCTCCTCGAAAACAACAGGATGGGAACACTGTGCGGCCCTTTAAGCATAGCCAGAATCACTCACTAATAATGGCCATGATTTAGCCACTGCACTTGTGCAGCTGTTAAAATTCATACTGGCTGAACAATGCCTGTTGTGAATCTTATTCTCTGATAGAGAAAAGAAGTGTTTTTCCCAGTATACCTTTCTGCTATTAAAAAGACATGACATATCCTAAAGTTATTCAACGGCATGAGGAAGTATGGACCCACGGCCTGATACCCTGTGCTGCATAAATGACTGACATCTCAGGAAAACTGGCGATTTCTCTTAAGAAGCTATTAAAACACCCTTCATTACAGGACATGGGCAGTCACCTCCATCTCCCAGGCCCCTTTTGCACAAGCACCAGTTACTGACGTTCTCTTTAATTGAACAAATAACTTCTTGTTGTATCATTTGGTTATTTAAAGAGTTGAGAAAGCAGCAGCCCTTCGGAAGAACATGCCCATGCAGTCCTCAGAGCTAAATATAGTGACAAGTAAAGGTGGCTCCGCCTGAGAGTGTGTGAGCTTAGTTTGGAATATATTTTTTCTTTGCCTTCAAGATCAACTGAGGGACCCTAAAAAAGCCAGAAGTGTTCGTGGCTGGTCACAGATGGTGATGAAAGACCAGACAGGGTGGGAAACTCAGTTCATACCTGCTGGTAAATGACCTATCACATGAAATGCAGTTCAGGAAAAAAAAAATCTTTTCCAATCAGAAAACATGAAGACAGAGAGCACTATTCTGAAAACACACAGAGCTGTGTTCTGTGGCTCTCTTTCCTTGCCTCCTATCATCGGTACATGACAATCTGTCCAGAAATAAATCAGAATACAGCTTTATTACATTGCCTTTCCTCAGTCATAGAGTATCAATCAAAATGGAATGGCTAATTTTAATCAATGAAAATAAATCGGAGTTTCAAACATGTACTTTCTCCCCACACGTACATATGGATGTCAAGAATATATTTCTTAACTTGAAACACAATGATATAATTTACAGGGAAAGTGGAGAAAATTATCTTTGCAGTGAACTTGCATGTAATGAACACAGCTGTAGGAAAAGAGAACCCGTGAGAAAGCACAGAGAAATCTGCCTTGGGCGTGCAATACTCAATTTTTAGAAACAATTAAATGAAAAAGGAGAGAGAGAGAGAGGGAGAGAGAGAGGGAGGGAGAGAGAAGGCAGATGAGGCTACATTGCAGTATCAGTCTTCCCCGTTGCCTTATAAAATATTAAAATCCATTTAAGTTCTTTCTTCCTCACCATCCTTTTCTGAAATATTTTCCCTGCCTTTCACACCCGTGCAGTTAAGCAAGATAGGCTCCAGATGTCTTTGACTTACCTATTTTGCAGATTTTTTAGGCACTAAACATGGGGGGCTGGAGTTTAAGGGTTCTCTCTCCCCTTCCTTCTCCCTCCCTTCCTCTGGCTGAGGCTGAAGCGGACCGGGATGGGGGCGGGGAAGGAGGGTCTGAGGGGGGAAAGCGAGCCGGAGACGTGCGGAGAATGCAATGGGCTCTTCAATGGGCTTCTTTAGGATGCAGAGAGCCGCTCGGCTCGGCGGCCAGCGGGGAGCAGGGGCCGCTGCAGGCGTCCAGGTCCGCGGCCGCAGCCTTCGCCGCCGCCGCCGCCGCGGAGGCTGCTCTCCGGGGGTACCGGCTGCACCCCATTGGGCACCGGGAGGAAGGGCGGGCGGAAGGCTGGGAGGAAGGAAGGCTCGATCACAGTGCAAGATCTCGGACTTCTCTCGCGCTGTCTTTTTTTTTTTTTTTTTTTTAATATGTGCTGTAACCCTGGATCCTGCTTCCCACGTCACGAGAATGAGCTCCGAGAAGGGGACGCGCCTAGCATGGGGTCGGGAGCGAGCACTGGGAAGCCCTGGCCGTACAGTTGTGCGGACAGTGGTGTGTGTGTGTGTGTGTGTGTGTGTGTGTGTGTGGTGTGTGCCTGTGTGTGTGTGAGGGGGGAGGGAGGGAGGGAGGGAGAGGGAGAGAGGGAGAGAGAGGGAGATAGATGGGGGAAGTGGCAGAGGGAAGACAGCAAGCTGGAAAAATAGCGAACAGAAAGAGGGAGAAGAGAGGCGTGCGGGGCACACTCCAGCACCCCTTGGTGGGGCGTGAGGAGACGCCCCCCGTCTGTCTAATTCCCACAGCTGCTCTCTCTAGCGCTGACGGCGTGGAGAGTGCAAAGCATCCTTCCCGCAGCACAGACGGCGGCTGAGACACCGGCGAGAGGGAGAAACGCCGGTCCCCAAAGGGGGAAGCGCGACCTGCCTCCTCGGTGTCCCAAATAAGAGCTCAGGCTTCCTGAGCGACTTGGACCGTTTCCCTGCATCTTGCTTCGATCCCTTTGCACCAGGAACCCTTTTGTTGGACTGCAGCTCTATTTCCTTCTATTTCCCCTGAATTCAACAAGCATGGTTTTCTTCCACCCAAAAAAAAAAAAAAAAAAAAAAAATACGGACAAGCCAGTGCTCTGGAGAGAGACAGGGCACTTGAGCTCCACTCGGACACATTCTCCCATCTGAGTAAGCCTCCTACGCAACAGCGGGCACGGCCAGGGCTTCCTTTCCTTTCTTCCCATTTTCTCTTTGTTCCGGGCTCAGGGGTGATGGAAGGAAGATGTCGCCGGCAAAGCGGCCCCCGGGCCACAGCCCCCAAGAACCCTCCGGCGGGTTCCCGCGTCCCCCCTGCTGGAGGCAACGCGGCTTCGCGGTCCAGCTGGGGAGCCAGCGGACAGCCGAGGGGCCTGGCTAGCGGGGGCTGGGGCGGGGGCCGCGTCCCTCCCGCTCCCCACGCGCGCAGCTGCTGTCGCTGGACGGCAGTGGAAGGGACAGACGCGCGGTGTGAGGAAGCAAACTCAGCCACAGTTGCCTGGGCACTCAAAGTTGCCCGGTACAGATGGCTTCCCCTCAGAGCGCTTTCTTACAAGAGCAAATGTTCACCAAGAGCAAGGCTCACGCGTACGTTTCTTCTCACTCACTCCAAGATGTGGAAGTCACCTAACGCCACAAAACATTTTTAAAAAGTCATTCACAGGAGGCTCACAGGCTAATGTACACACAGAATGACTGTACATGTGGCCACGACCGAAAACGGTCCTCAGGGACCAAGGCTTCGGGCCGGCGGGGCCTCGGCGTCCTCCGCCCCAGCGTCCGCACCCACCCCGTGGGCAGCTGGGTCTCAGCCCGGAGCAACTCGACACCAGGCGCCGGAGCTCGGAACCAGAGCGACCCCCCACACACAGCTGCCACCCCGCCCCCACCCTGGCACCTCCGGCGCCCAACGGGCAGATGCGGCTGCTACTTCGCGGCTCTCCTGGGAATCCATCATCCGATGGGCCGAGGAGGGAACCCGGGCTGCCCGGCTCCCCAGGGTCGGGTGGTGGCTCCCTCTGGAACAGAGTCTCTCTTCTTGCTTGCACTCCCACCCCCCGAATTCCGGACTCCGCCGCGTCCTACAGCCTGTTTCACCGGTTTCCTGCCCTTTCTCTCGGGGTAGCACGCTCGGAGGACGTCGGCAGGCCCCCGAAAGTTAGGGGCGGAGGGCCCTGGGCCCGGCTCCCCGCGGCTGCCCAGAGCGCCCGCTCCGTCTGGGCGTCCGGAGGGGACAAGCAGCCCTCTCTCCCCGGACGCCCCTTCCCGCCTCCCTCCTCACGGCCGAGCCCGGGGCCGCCCGACCTCTCCGGATCTGACATTCAATATTCCAATATGGAAGCGAAACGATCTCCCCTAAAACAAATCAGTAAAACGCCGCATCATTCGTTTTCTGAAGCGCTTCGAGCCTCCTCGGGATCCTCTCTACTCCGTGCCGCCCGGCAAAGGGCACAGCGGGCGGTTTAGCGGTGAAAACGACGCTAAGCGCGCCGCCGCCGTCCCCAGCCTCGCCGGCAGCCGGAGCCTCCGCGGGGAGGGGCCTGGCGCTCGGGGTCCCGGGCCCCCGGGGTGGCGCGTCCGCGGCTCCCTGCCCCCTCCGCCGCGCCCTCGGGCCTCGCTGGCCCGGCCCCGGCACCTGTGAACGAGCGGGGACGCCGAGGCGGAGTCCGCGGGAAAGGGCCGGTTCCGACGGGGCCAGGAGGGGAGGGCGGCGGGGTACCTAGGAGCGCGGGGCGCTCGGCTCGCCGAGGTCGGCTGCGAGGCGCTGCCCGGCGGGAGGCTCGGCGGCGTCCTCCATCCCGGAGCCGCCCGTCTTCCTCCCTTCCGGTCAGCAACTTTCCGGGGGCTCCGGGCCGCCGCTAATCCTCCCGAGTATTTCCGCCCGGCCCCTCCGGAGCCAGAGGTCGCCGCGCCGAGGCCGGAGCCGGGCGGAGCGAAGCCGGCGGAGGATCGGGCTCCGGCCCCCGGCCCCGCGAGCGCAGGGCGAGCCTGGGCGGCGGCCTCGGCTCCGGGCCGGTCTCCGCCCGCCGCGCTCCCGGGTCCCGGCCCGGAGGACGCTGCCTCCCGGTCTGCTCCCCGCGCTGCTCCGGCGGCCGCGGGGCGGGGGCGGCCCCGAGCCTGACCTGCTTCCGAGAGCCGCCGCGGGCCCCGGGGCCGCTCCGGGCGCATCACACGCTACTTACCGACGCGCCTCCGCCGGGGACAGCGACGCGCAGGGCTGGAGCCCGAGTGCGAAGCCCCCGGCCGCCCCCGAGCCGCGCACCGCGGGAGCGGCGCCCGGAGCCCCCAGATCAGCCCATGGCGGGGCCCCCCGCGCCCCGGCCCCTCCTCCGCGCCCGCCGTGGGCCCCGGCAGCCGCAGTCCGCGCCGCGCATCGAGGCGGATCCCCGCTCGGGAGCGCTGTGTCCCCCGCCCCCGTCTCTCCTCTCTCTGTCTCTGTCTCTCCTGTTTCTCTCTCTGTCCTCTCTCTCCGTCTCTCCTGTCTGTCTCTCTCTCTCTGTGTCCGTCTGTCTGTCTGTCTCTCTCTGGGTCTCTTTGCTCTGTCCCTGTCTCTCTCTCTCTCTCTCTCTGGGTCTCTTTATCGGTCACAGCCTGGCAGCTGTACAAAGCGAAGCCCCGGCAGGAAGTCAGCATTCTGTCGCTGTGCATTGATTTGAACTTTTGCGAAGGAGAGGCGGTGGTTTGGAAAATCACAGCCCCGCACCGGCCAGGGCGGAGGTGGCCGAGGGCCGGGGTCGGATCGGGCCGCCCCGGGCCCCGGAGGCGCCATGGCGGGCGACGCGGGGGGCGGCCGGGTTCGAAAGCGCGCACGTTTCCTCGTCTGTTTCCATTCGCGGAGGCCGAGCCACGACGCGGGGAGGCGGGGCTTTCACAGCTAGATAAGGACGCGGGGACGGTCCGTGCCCCCTGGGACAGGTCACGTGAGAGGCGACCCCCGCCCGCTGCAGTCCCAGGAAGGGCCCTGGTCCGGCCACGCTCTTCCATCTGCGTGGAGACCAACGCAGCTCTTGTCACCAGATCCCCGCAGATCCCTTTCCTGGGCATCTGTGCGGGAGAAAAGGCCCGTCCCTGACTCCCGAAGCCCAGGGGATGTCGTGTGGGGGAGGGGAGCCCCGCAGGCGCTGCCCCTTCCTCCGGAGAGTGAACTCACTCGTCCAAGGGGAGCGGAGTTGACTGTCTCCACAGGATCCCGAATCCGAAGCGGGCTGGGCTGTTTGAACAAGCTTTCAAAGGAGCTCTACTTTGTCCCTTGCAAAGAAAATGTTCTCTCTTTTAATTCATAGGTAACATCTGAGAAACAGGCCTGGAGATGAATTTTTCCCTTTATTGTTTGGTTTTTCTGTACAATTTATGCTACTGGTGTATATTATAAAGACATAATATACCGTAGTCTACTATTTATATTCCCCTCATTAGAAGAGGTGAGGGTGACCAGTTAGTCATGAAAAGAAGCAGAATCCGTGGACTTTATTGAAATCACACACACACACACACACACACACACACACAAAAGGGAAATTCAACTTGTTGGTTATATGTGTAAAGTATGGGTTAGAATAGAGTACTTACAATATTCCAGTTTGTTCTTCAAAATCCTCAGTCTTCGTAAAGATTATTAAGATTACAAAGTTGCCCACAGGGCCCTAGAGTGATGAGCTCACTGTGACATCAAAACCTGGTCTCAGAACACTCAGCTCAACCGGCATGAATTCCCATCCTCCCTTCAGTCTTCCCTTGGGGAAACTTCAATGTGAACTTCACACGTGAGAAACCCGAGATCTGGAAAGATCTCTTATCGAAGTGTGCCACTCACTGGGTCTCCAAAAAAGAGTTTTAGAGTTGCATTCAGGAAAAGCCAGCATAGGAGTTTATCCTCCTAGCAAATCGGTCGGATGGGGAAGACACCAGTCAGTACCAGCAGGCTGCTGAGTCACAGATATGTTCCTGGCCTTTTAGGGTGGTTGCTCAACTTTAGGCAAATCCTTCGTGGGTACAACATATTCTGTGTGGGTGAGCGTGAAATCACAAAACGCCCCTGTAGCCACAAGGTTAGGGCAGTAACCCTGAAAATAACCAGGCAGCATCACCTCAAAATAATGGAACATTTTTTTAAAAAACTTTTTGGAACTTCCTTCACTTTCCTTGATTTTCACGATTACTTGTTAATTTCAGAATTCAGAATGTTTCACGTTTTCAGTCAAAGTAGATGTTGATAAGTTGTTTGCTGGGAGTGCGAAGCTACGGAAAACTAAATAACTGCAATGTTTTTGTTTTTGCTTTTTTAAATTGAAAATATATGGGATAAGTGATTGTGATTATCTATTCTTTGTTGTGACTTTTATGTGTCCTCAGCAAAACTGTTTATATGTTTCTAGTTTCATTTAATCAAATATGGCTTACACTGTCTAAAAGAACATTCATTTAAACAAATCTTCCTTTGGTACATAATGCATGATAGAATATCTAACATATTATAATTTTCAGTTTAGGGAAAAAAAGGTCCATATTGCTAATTGGCATTCATTTTTAAGTTACAAACAGATTGTAATATTTCAACTAGTTTCCTGTTAGCTGTTCTGTCATTTTCCACAGTGGAACAATGATATCAAAATGAATGCAATCAGCATGTTTTCCTTGTCTACCACGTATATACCATTCTATGTATGTATTGTATTCAAAACATCACAATGGTTTAAGTAAGCACAAAGTCATGAGTTTGATCCCTGGTACCACACAGTAAAATTATTTGGCATTCATCAATTTTATAGGCTAAGATTAAAATTATAAAGAGGGGAAAATATTCTTAAAAGGCCAAGATGAGGAGAAATAAATGGAATGCACTTGTTGAAGCACATATATTGTTCAGTAATCCATCAGGAAATAAATAGGCATAGGATGGAATGGGTTGAAGTGAGGTGAAAAATGTGAGGTATAGTGATAAAGGAAGATTTTTATTTCAAAATAAATACATTTTTATGATACTCTGGGAGATGAGAATGGGAATGATTTTGCAGAATCAAATATCTCCAGTTTAAGAGAGACTTGAAATGTTACATAGCCTGCCCAATAACTATGTAAGACAGAATCTCTTCATTCTTTCCTGACAAGTACTTAACAAGGATGTATTGGAATATTGCCTCTCATGTGGAGCTATATGCACCGCAAGGCACCCCATCTTATTTTGACAAGTTCAACTGACAGTAAACATTTTTAAACAAAGTATTTGCTTTTCATTAATATATCTTAGTTTTATCCTGCGGAGATTTGTTTAAAAATCCAAGCTAACAAATTTTCTACTTACTCAATTTAAATAAATATTCATACAAAGACGATATAGACTGTAAGTTATATTCACACAAAGACCTAGCAGGTCAAAATATTTAGAGTAATGGCAAATTTATGGCACGTGTATCACAGTGGGCTTTTTGTATCATTGAAAGCTCTAAAAGTGTCTCCATCCTAGACAGGAATAGAGAAATGAATCAACTAATATGATAACTGAAGCCACAAAACTATGGAATTTTGATAAGTACTAGAGTGCTAAAATATTACAGTCTTATAGTATTTTAAAGTCATTTCTGAATGTCCGAACTGTCTTCATTTTTACTAAAATCCCTTTGAGAACACATTTAAAGTTGGATATGCATCCTTTTAATCTAATTCAATCTACTAATTTTAAAATCAGCTGTAAAATCATAAAGGAGTAGTACTGATACAAATCAAAATTTCTGATGTTTGATCTCTCTGTTGCTGTACTAGAGATCAAACCTAGAGGTGCTTCAGCAATGGACTATCTCCTTGTTCCTTTTTATATTATTTTATATTATTTTCATTTAATGTGACAAGGCCTTGTTTTATACCCCTCCCCCACTCCCTCAGGGCTTGAATTTAGAATCCTCCTGCTTTGACCTCCAACTGCTAAGACTGTAGCTAGAGCTAGCACTTCTACATGGTTTGGGGACTTTTGAAAACATAAATGTGAAGTGACTATTTTAAAAATAGATTTACTTCAAAGAAAATAATCTGATTAAAAAATGACTCCCTCATCAACAAGGAAAATAAAAAGAGTTTTAATATGATATGTGTTGGAATTCGCAAATAGTGGAAATATTGTGAAATACTGAATATACTTCATAATTTTAGCAATTCTAAAATGACTTACTTAAAGCCAAAGAGACCATGAAAGATCCTTTCATTATCTTTCCTATCATTCTATTGAGGTTTTCACATGTCACTTCTTGTATTTTCTTTCATTTTTCCAGTATATGTTTTATCAGTACATGTTTGCAGTACACGCAGTTTACAAGCATCTCGGGGAGTGGACACATATACATAATAAAGCTCTTTTATTAAATTACTTTCCTCCTCCCTCTCTTCTTCCTCTTTTGAATCCTTTTTCTACATTTTTGTTTGTGTTAATATTATTAATCTTATTTTATGCTGAGTGAAATAAACCAGTAATACAAACTTAAATGCTATTAGCATCTTTTAGCTTCTATAGTCTATCTTAATCACTTTTCACATTACTATGTTTTAACAGCTACTATTTAGTTATTCTTTTATCTATAAGTATGCCTGCTGATTATTGAAGTTGATACTCTTCATATGTGGACATCTGGTGATAAATATATGATTCCATGAGGGTGCCAATATTTTGTATCATATTAGATACACAATGCTCTTCTTTGGAAGTGAATGACCTGAATTTTATTTCTTCAATATGATAACATTTTTAAAAATTAATGAGTAGATGAAACATGTTTATAACAAAATATTATACTGTAATAAATATTTAAGTAATATTAACCAGAAAACATATATATATATATATATATATATATATATATATATATATATCCTGAATAAGACACCATTAACTAGTTTTAGTGAGCTAATGTGGAATTCATGATGCTATCAATATTTGTGCACCAAAATTGTAAAACATCTCCTAGAAAGCTTCACCAAATAATAAGGAGAAGATAAAGAATACTTGTAATCCGTCCTGGTCAGGTTACCATGTTGTCTCCGTCATCCGACGGCCTCAGAAGGGTGAGCAGGGACGTGGAATCACAACTCCCAGACTCCGTGTCTGTCGAGAGGCGTCTTCTTTATTATCATGGAAGTTACAGGCTTTCACATACGGAACCTTGGGATGTGATTGGATCAGAAAGAGGGAGCAGTGCTCACGGTGGGGTGTGATTAGGCGCAAGGGCAGAAGCAGCATTTAGCAATGTAGGATTGCTCTGCATCACCTGCATCTACGTGTTGCTATGGTTTCTTAAAGGGGCATGGCATCTTTGTGTCCACCAGGAGAGAGGGGAGAATAAGTAGAAGTACCTGGAGAAAGGTTTGGGCACAAATACTTGCATATTTGAGTGTGTATTTTCATGGTGCATTCTTAATATATTCACAAGATAATCTGAACTAAAGGAAATTTTATTTCTTCTGGCTTTAGGTGGATATTTTCACTCCAAGAGCAGTAGTGACACAACTGGATTGTTATTAACAAGGAACAGTGTTTGCTAATGCCCTTCTCATTAGAAAAAAACTTTATAGTTGATTTTGTAGTATTTAATTTAAAATGCTATTAAAGTTGTCCAAATATGTCTACACATACAAACATAATACATTTTTATGTCTATGTATGCAAGTATCATGGAAATATTAAAATTTCAAAATTTCAAAAAAATGGGCCAGCCGGAGGTTAGCTCAGTGGTTCTGGCGCCTGCCTCGCAAGCGCAAGGTCCTGAGTTCAATCCCCGGTAACCACATACAATGCTGGGCATGGAGACTCACACCCACCAACAATCAATACCACATACCACAGTGCCAGGCGTGGTGGCTCATGCCTGTCATCCCAGCACTCGGGAGGCAGAGACAGGAGGATTGCTGAGTTTTAGGCTTGCCTGGGCTCCATAGTGAGCTCAGAGCCAGCCTGAACTACAAAGCGTGACCCTATCTCAAAAAAAAAAAAATTAAAATTAGTGGACAAGAAAAAATTTGTTAAAGTTGTCTCTAAAATTAGGTGTTATCCCTAGTTTAAAGGGCTGTGAAATTTCAAGTGAACAGTAACTATCAATAAAATGTGAAAACATCTATAAATCTTACATACTCATTTTGCTATTGGATGATAATTTTCATTGAGCCAAAAAGAAAATCATGTCAAGTATCAGATCACTTTTATAAAATTCTTTTTTTTCCATGAGTTTATACCAATACCTTGAAAAAATAGCTCTATTCAGAAATATAATAGGCCACTGAAATCAACTTCCTGTGTGCAAGTATTTTCTATCATTTATTACAGATTATATGATTTAAAATTATTCTTTTAGCTTTCATACTAAAATGAATAAGAATTGAATGTATCCTAGTATTAAGTATTTCTGACATACCTTGGAGTTTTTGGTAAATATTAATTAACTCAGGGATCTAATATATACAACTAAGAAAGATGAGACAAACCAAAGAAAATGTAGGGAATGTAGTATCCATTATTTATCAGTTTGGAATTGATTCCATTACAATGCAGCTTTTAATTTTCACTTAACAAACAGTTAAAACTTCAGTAATGTAGTTTAAGCATAGATGATGTTTTCTTTGGGGGGGGGATTTAAAGTATCATCTCATGAAAATCAAAGCCGGAAGTAAGAACAGCCCAACTTAATGAGAAATCAGAAACTAGACTGTGCCTTGTCCATCTCCGGGTCCAGATGGCCTCCGTGTCACCTCTCTCACTTCCCATCTGCTCTCTGTCGCAGCAACAGTGATGTTTAAAATATGATACAATCTTCTAGAAACTGTCTCGTGGCTTCTCGTCTCAGGCCCACAGCCAGGATGATCATACGGCTTGCTGTATATCTCACTGCACGTCCTAGCATCTGGTCTCTTACTCCTGTTGTACCAAGCACAATCCTTAGCGCTGCTTACCCTTTGACCCACACAGAATCCACTTGTTTGAGGGCCTTTCCTTTCTGCAAACTACCCCGTGGCTGAGCTCTTCTCCGTGTTTATTTCTCATCAAAGGGCTTCTGCTCAGATAAACCTTGTTATCTCAAGTGGCAATTCCACCATTAATCTTGAAGTCTACTGCTTGCTTTACTACTATTCCTACAGCTTTTCACGCCTGTATTTACCTGTCCCTATGTACAGGCCATGTCTAAGAATAAATTTCATAAGATGAAGAACTTTGTTTAATTCATTGTGGTATTTCTGAATCTTCGATGAGTGCCCAGTAAATAATAAGAAATCCACATGAGTGTATTGGAGGAATTAAATGAATAAATGCCATCTCTAATCTCTACATTCTTTTCATTCTGCACCACTTTCCCCCTGTTAATCAGCTTTCCTTGCGTCAGCCCGCACACAGCTGATAATTGCTACGTGGCCTTTCAGCTGCAGAATTCTCTATTCTCTACAATTTCTCTTTTGTAAGTTAGTTCAAATTTCCCGAAACTCTAATTGGACAGGCTTTTTTTCCCCCTGCAATAACACCACACAAATCATGGATTTCAGGTGACCTCTGTGTGTATTCTTTTATGGATCTAGTCTAATTAGGCTGAACCCACCTGAGAACAGGTCTAAATAGGTGTGAGGAATTTGGGGTAGGTAAAGACAACATAAATCTGTCTGAGACATAAAATCATCGGTGATACGACTGAACAAGTGCTCCTCACCCCAAATCCTGCTCATTAGCCTGATATTCCCATTTAAATCAATATATTCACCTTCCTCATGCGTGCCCTTCCTGACCAAATGACTTCTTCAGTTTCTCTGTACTCTGGTCATCACCAATACTAGGCATCAACAACACTTTTTTTTTTTTTTTTTTTTTGGTAAAGTCCGATCTATGCTTTAACCTGATGACAACAATAAACCCCTGCATGCCTCCTCCTCTTGGACTCTTTCACACAGCTTTTGAATGAGAAAAATCTCCTTGTCTCTCTACAGAGATCTTGTTGTTAACACTCAAAGCTGACCACCCAGGAATCATAAACGTTTCTTCTTTTGTGAGTGAAACCTATTATTTGTTCACAGCCAAACATATATGGCAAAGTGCAGGGATTTTCTGGATGTGATTAAAGGTTTTAGTCTTTTGGTTTTTAAGTTAAATGAGAGGGAGATTGATCTGCATTGGCCTGACTTAATCAGTTCAATGTCTGTAAAGAAAGACTACAGTGGTCTCCTTCCTGAAATGAAAACTTGCTTTCCTGGTGGCCTTGAAGAAGCAAGACTTCTTGAATTTCACAGCCCCAAGGAAATGAATTTATAACAACTTGATTGAGTTTAGAAATAAATTCTTCCTTTGTTGAGCTTCTAGATAAGAGAACAGTCCAATTGACCCCTTGATTATAGCCTTGAGAGATCCTGGGCAGAGGGCTCATCTGAGTTCTGTCTGCACTGCTGGCCTATAGAAAGAGAGATAACAGATGTTCTTTGTTTTAACTCATTAAGTTCTTGGTAATTTGTTATATAGTTGTAGCAGTCTAATACAGACCTTTATCAGAGTTAATTCCACAGCAGACATTTGAGTGCCCATATTAGCTGTGTTCTTTTAGTCTCACATTTTTCTTTGGCTTGTTCCTTTACCCTTTCTTTGGGCTTTGCATGGCAATTTTTGGAAATAGAAATAATTCTCTCTGCTTCCTAAATATCTTGCTATTTGAGGATTTATTCTTCCACTATATGTTCTCTGTTCTCAGTGTGAAGGTCTAAATGAAGACCTTTCAAGAAACAATACAGGATTTGATATCTTTTCTTTTTCTTTCTTTTTTTTTTTTTTTTTTTTTTTTTTTTTTTTTTTTTTTTTTTTTTTTTTTTTTTTTTTTTTTTTTTTTAGTTTTCTTGCGACAGGTTCTCGTTCTGTAGTTTAGGCTGGCCCTTAACTCACTTTGTAGCCCAGCCTAGCCTCAGACTTAGTAATCTTCCTGCCTCGGCCTCCCAAATATGGGATTACAGGCATGAGCCACCACACCCAGCATTGTGTTATGTCGTTATCCAGTGCTGTGCTTGCAGGTTTGAGTCACCACTCCTGGCATTGTTGTATGTGGTTCCAGGGATTGAATTTAGGACCTTGCACTTGGTAGGCATGCTCCGTAACCACTGAGCTAAATTTCTGGCCCCCTAACACTTTTCCTTCTCCCTTACCCACATCCTCTTCTTTTCTGTATCTAGCAACTACTATTTTCAGTTTTTGGTTATGATGAACAAAGACACATTTCTTTAGCGAGTCTGTGTCTGTCAATATCTTTTTTTCTCTCTATACATCTAAATATTGACTTTCCTTTTTCTTTTTTTAAAATTTGAATCTTTATTGATGCATTATATATATACATTGTGACCACACACAATATTGAGAATTTGTACAAGCATATGACACAATTTAATTCTCATTTTTTCCCATTTCTCCACCCACCCTACAATACCTGCACCCGTGTATATATAAGCTTTGTTTCCCTTTTTTATTACCATTATATTTTTTCTTCTCCTTGTTACTTACCCCTACACCCCATTTTCCTTTGAATACTTTTTAATTTGAGTCTATATTGATGCTATATATATATATATATATATATATATATCACACACCCATCATACTCACACACAATACTGAGAATTTGTACCAGCATATGACACAATTTAATTATCACATTATCTTTGACTTTATTTTTTCAATAATTTATTTTCAGTTTGGAGGAGTATTTATTTAAGCAATAATTAAAGCCTATGATGTCTTGTGCTTAAATTTCCCCCTACAGCCTCAGTTGGTCATAGGTGGGACTTTTCCAGAGGTGGAAGGATCTATAGTGCTTGATTGATAAATGTTATGATGCTAGAATTAAGAGTGCAAAGATTAAGGGTTCAAGTGCTATCTGCCTGAAGGGCAAGTAGCCTGGATACTATATAAGAGACAGAAAGAGGCTTGAAGTTGCTTGTAGTTAGCTGATGATAGCTTGGTCCCTTCTGTCTTCTGTCCACCATGAGTTGTTTCTCCTCTGTGATGCCTCTCAGACCTTCCACCCAGCTTTGGAGCTAGCCAACTGTGAACTGAAACCTCTACAAACTGCGTACTAAATAAGCCTTTCTTCTTTTAACTTTGGGTGTTGAGTATTTTGTCTCAGTGGTGAGAAAAAACAACTAGGCAATGCCAAAACATTATGTGTTTTGGATTCCTTAATATACTCACAGGTTATATTTAAATGATCATGAAAATATTCTTTTGGTAAATTTTGGACATTTCTGTGTTTTGTCTCTGCTTATTTCTTTATTATATTTCCAATGCTATTTATCCTACTTACAATCCTAAATGGGATATTTGAGTGTCTCAATATTCTGAGAAATTCAGTACAACAATAACAATCCTGCAACAGAAAAGCCATGCAAATTCAGAGTTAGATAATTAAGAAATGCATCCCATTTTCTACAATGTTGAGACCTAAAGGTTTAGAGACATGAATAGTTAACTTTCCTTCTAAGACCACTGGAGCATTTACTCTGTAAGAATCTCTAAAAGTCACAAAAATTACAGTTAAACATTTAGCACATGCTCTTTATACCTAAAAGGAAAATTGCTAGTTTTCTTTTGAAAATGTTTAATAAAATGTGTTTGGAAAAACAATATATTCATTTCTCACACATGAGATTTTTTTGGGGGGTACTGAAAATTAAACACTGGACCTTGCACTTGTTAGCAGGCACTGGGGCTGCTGAACTGCAACCCTGGCCTCTTCACACAGGAAAATAAACAATTCAAATGAAATATCAACAAAGCAAATTTCTTCTATGTTTATTGAGCTATAAATCCTAAAGTTCTGGTTTGTAAACTGAAATGATTAAGACACTGAATTGGTTGTAAAAGGGCAGCACAAGGTATAGAAACAAACTTTGGTAAAAAAAATTTCCTTGAAAAATACACAACCATTTTAATTGAGGCTTGATTAAACAGTTTGAACATGGAGTATTAAATTTTAAGTGAAAACCAAAACTGGATATTTTGATATATAGTGAAATGGGATGTGACGAGGAGGGGAAAAGAAATGCATATTCACTCTGATTCGTAGGGAATTTTAAAACTGCAGTAATCATATTTCTAAGTAAATTGTCATATAGGTGAGGTTTGAAGTGTACTATTCGTGCAACTAAGCTTATCTTCCATCCACATACACAAATCAGCCTTTTTAACAGAAAATGTAGCTATTTAGAGTGAAAGTACTTCAAGGAGCTTTTGTTGTGGTATTAAACTCACAGGTACACTTAGTGTCACGAACCTGTTATCATACCCAAGTCAGTATAATGCATCGATAAGGAACATATTAAGCACATCCATGGATAAATTTTATAATTTTTAGGAGAGCATCCTTAATTTGTTTGCCTTGTGTCTGTTCAGAGTCACAGATTTATCTTTTGGAAAGCTGCCTTTGAGTTAAATACCAAAATCCTGGAAACTTCTGATAGCAGTTGGTGTTAATTATTTTCCTTTGAGATGAATTACCAAGAAGTAAAAAATTGATTTGCAATCTGATGTTAGAACCTAAATGGGATTACATTTTTTACTTTACTGTGAAACATGAAAGGAACAGAAAACTCATAGGCACCAGAAGGGGGTTTCTTATGCGTTTTTCCCCTTTTCTTTCTCTTTTCATTTTTTTTTTCTTTACATATACAGGAATGTGTAAATAAAACCGTTATGCTTCTTTAACAACGAATTTGCTGACATTTTTGTTCTACCCAGTTGCTGGGAAATCGCTGCAGCTGCCCCTACTGGCCTCCAGATGGCAACCTAGTGCCCGTTCTCAACTCAGAGACCCGCCGGTTGCCAGCGGATGGATTGAAAGAGCTTGGAGCGGCAGGGCTTAACCCGGCACCGCTCTGAGGTGGGCTTCTGGAGGACTCGGGAGGCAGCTGCAACAAAGCACCACTCACTACACAGTACAAGTATTTTCATTTCTGAGAGCAAATTGAAGAACTCATACGGGCGGCACTTGGACTGTAAATTGCTTTGTAGTGTTTAAAAGCAGCAAGGATCGTGGGCAGCCAAGCTGGTATGTGCAACAGAAACTACTCAGTGGAAAATTTTGGGTAGGAACCCGTCTGATCATCCTTTGTGTACCAAATGTCCTGTGTCCTAGATTGTGCCTATATGTGTGCACCCATTTCATTTTCACCAAGCTCATGGGGTCTGGGGGAGGGGTCACAGTCATTTTTCCCGTATTATAACGAAAGTAACGTAATATAATGAAAGCTTTACTGACAGAAATGTGACACAAGTTTTGTTCTTACAAACAAATAATAATAAACCAACGGTAATGGTACCAAAGTATTTTTTCTTAAATATGTCTTTGTGAGAGAAAGAAAGAAGAAACCTAAATTTCATTGCTCTATTATTTTATCTGATCTTTTAGAAGACAATTAAAGACACTTGCACCTGTGGTCGTCGACCTAAACACACCTGTAAAACAATAATATTTTTACATTGTTGCTTCAAATAATATCGTGTCACTATATAAACTCTCATTATGAAAAACATATTCCTGTGTATGTACCATTTACATCTTCTACTGCGCTATGTGTGTGTTGTGTATGGATATATAGTGGCATGTGTGTGACTCAGGTGCAGAGTTATTATTTCATACTTGCAAATATGAATGTGCTGTATGTGGGTGAAATTTTACACTTTTACATGCAGTATTTCCATCTAGATAATTTAGGCAGATGGTCTTTTATCTGAGTGAAATATAGATTTAATGAATGTACTTGTTTCATTGGTATGTCTTAGATATCCTGAGTTTATTCAGTTATGCCTAAGTTTCCTATGGTTTTCAATTCTGAGGAAAGATTTGGTTTTTATATTTTAACCATAACATTTTGGTTGAAATATTGCTATGGAAATATGTTACATAGAAAAACAGTTTCTTAGAATGTGATGTTGTATGAGAAGTCATCCATAATTTGGAAAACTTGACAGTTCTGACTGGGAGTTTATTTTAGAAACAATCCAGAAAGTGGTAAGATTCCAGAATACAGAACTAAATGGGAAGCAATTGCATTGAAGTTTTATCATGATGATTAGTATTCCTGTAACACTTACAGTATATCACTTATAAAAGTATGGCTTTTCCTTGGTAACAGATGTTGCACGTGAAGTGACAATTGAATTTTATGGTGTCATTTCACCCAGAGATTACACACATAACTCACACAAGACATGTGAACCGAGAGCTCACTATGGGAATCAGTATTCTAAGGAAACATGGAAAGTCAGAAACTTTTGGGTCTCTGCCCTCAAGGAATTTCCAGTCAAATGATTAAATCAAGCAAGTTCATGAATGCAAGGATACAATAAAATGTGAACAAGAGCCAGCAGAGAGAGACATGTACATAATGGCTAACATGTAAATGGAAGAAGGTACCTGATTTGGGGAATGAGTAAAGGTTTTGGCTTGGGAGAGATAGGTTGAAAGAATTATTTTGGTAGAACTGACCAGCTCCTGCAGACACGCTGCAGTCAGCTGTCTAGACTGTGTGGACACATCACAGGTCTCAGAGGGGAGGAGGAAGACACAAGATTACACAAGCAGGTGGAGAACTGTTGGAAATACCTTGGAGTACTAAGTTCAAAATTTGCGTTTCATTCTTAGTTCATTGTAACACCAACAATGTAGGTGCCACCAACAGTGTGGCTTCAGTACTTGTAGAAATACTAAACATGGAGGGTGTCAGTAAGAACAGAATAAACTTTTACAGAAATTCTAGGGTTTATTTATTTCATATCTGCCATATCAGATATGTTTCAATTCACAGCTCTTTTTGTTCTAACATTATATTCTCAAAATTACTTGACAAGCATTTCTTTACTGAATGGACAAATGATAAAATGCTGATAAACCCTAGATTTTGTACCATTTACTTTAGTTTTCATACTACTCATACATGACAAACATCCTCAAACTTTACCAGTATTTAGAGGTATTATTCTAGTAGACTTCATTTATGGCTCAGGAAATACCAAACAAACTCTCTGGAATCACTACTACTGATATGTAACCTTAGTCTGCTTTTAACTTCTCACATGAATAGTTTAGCCTTTCCACTTAAAAAAAAATAAGATAATTGTACACTGTATAATTACTTGTGCAGAATTCACCACTTCATCTTCACATCACTGCAAAAAAATGTAATGAGTACATAACACATTTTAAAGAAATAATTGGAGGGCCGTAAGACCCTGAGTTAGATCCCAGTAACCATATACAATGCTGGGCGTGGAGACTCACGCCCACCAGCCATCAATACCACATACCACAGTGCCGGGCGTGGTGGCTCACGCCTGTAATCCCAGCACTCGGGAGGCAGAGACAGGAGGATTGCTGAGTTTGAGGCTTGCCTGGACTACATAGTGAGTTCAGAGCCAGCCTGAACTACAAAGCCAGACCCTGTCTCAAAAAGGAAATAATAACAATAACAATAATAATAATAATAATAATTGGACAGAAACCACTTTAGGCTTTGAGGGAGGTTTGGAACTCAATAATATACATTTACTTTTTTAATAGAATGCTTCCAATATTTGTTCATCTGCAACCTAGTTTCGACCAAATTCTCTAGACATTTTTGTAATTCTGGACATTATTTGAAACATTCTTCTTTGAGGAGAACAAAATAACTTACATAGAGTCATAGACCATGAAAAGAAGTAGACATCTAAGAGAATTTACAAATGTGTTTCACCTAAATGCAATATAAATACACACACAAAATCTTATAAGTAGACAAACCACATAAACAGTGCCATCAAACCAGCAACCTCAGAAAAAAGACACTTGGCTATTCCTCTGTTGTAAAAGAGAGACCTTTCATTTGTGATGATTTCTATATCTGAACTTACTTCCTGTGACTCATGTGAAAATATACAAGGATACAATTTCTCCGTTGAAAAATATGTGTGGGTAAGGTATAAATATGTCAGTAAAACTGAGGATGCAAAATGCACGTTTCAGCTAAAGTGCACAGAGTCAAGCTTTTCTTTCTTTCTTTCTTTTTCTTTTTTTTCTTGTTGTTGTTATCCTATAACTGTCACCATGACAGATTTCCACCCCAGCCTGGCTCTCCATTCTGCTGCACCCAATGTTGAAGCTTTATTTTTAGCCCTATGAGGAGAGGTAGTGAGACATAATGTCGGCCTAAGACTTTTACCTTCTTCCAAGCCCTAGGGCATGGCCTGGCCTGAAGACTAATGGATTAGGGAAGCATATGTTTTCAACTAATGCTAGATACAGTATTTAGTTTTGGAAAAATATACTGCAGTGTATACTGCAGATTTGTCCCCCTAGTGGTTTATTTAAACTGTGATATTTCTGAAAACAATAGAACATTTTATAAAATGCAACTGATTTGGGCATTTGTTTTTTGTTTGTTTTTTTTGTTTTTGTTTTTTAAAAACTCGCTTCCAAAGTTCTTTGGAAATACGATTATCTTTAAGTTATTATTTAAAAAAATAAATGCACCACATCCTGAAAAATGAACTGAGAGCTTTCCTTTATTCTATGGAAGGCTGCACTACCAAAAACACACATGTACAAAATATACAGCAATAGTGACAGTGTTTATGCTAGGAGATCCCATACTGTGCTTTTCTTATATAGAAAAGACTCCTAAGTCTCTGTTTTTTGTGTCCTCACTGTCTTCTGTGATCAGTGCCATTGAATCAGTTTAACTTCGTTTTTCTATGGTTTTTCCAACTGCAATATAAATTCTTTAAAGTCAGAAAACAATTCTATACTTTCTTTGAATTTCTTATTATATTAATACATTATTAGCCACAACAACCTAATAAATATTTTATTCTTATTTTTCCACATATGTAAATTAAAATAAGCAGATATTATCATTAGCAATGACCTATTAACGGGAAAATGGAAGTCTTTCCAGTACATTCACATATCTGGACTGTTATACCTGACATATCAGAGCACAATGATACATTTTCTTCCTTTCAGTTAAGTGTTTAAAATTAATCATTTCTTTAGAATAAATCTTGAAAAGTAGGTATATTTATAAAGGCATAAAACTTGTCTTGATTCAGTAAATCCATTTACAACTAGACTAAATGTTTTCTGGCATATGTGACACTAGGATTTTATGTAACGGTAAGTGCACTAGTCCAAAGTCAGAACTGCTAAAAGCTAAAGCAAATAAGAAAAGTTCCCAGCACTAGGAATTAATCTTAAGATAATTTGGAAGCCTTGACATGCTTTAAAGCTGTTCCTGGGGGGGGGGAATCACATTTTTTTTATAATGAACATATTTATGAGCATATCACAAGATGCACAAAATACATCAGTAACAACAAACAGGCATCTTAACAAGAGCCAGAGGAAAACAGCAAAAGACCCGCGACTCTATTGTTAAGTTTAGAAGCTTCTAGAATGTCTCTGGACCAAAGGCTAACGGAAGAGCGTTTGATTACTCAAACGGATTTTCCTGGTCTCATGCTCATTAACGATCGAAGTAGGAGGGAGATGGATAGAGCGGCAGCTGCAGCTGTGGGCACTCAGATCATTTGTCACCTGGCACGGAGTTGGTGTTGGCAGCTCCCGAGTTCCTGCACGGAACACCAGGGAGCAAATGCGAACTGATTGCTGCTCCCGTCTCTCCTCCTCGCTCCTCAGATCTCTGCGAAAGCGCTGCTTCCTCCAGGTAGCTTTGCTCAGCCTTTCCAGAGGCGCTTAGCATCCTCCAAGCCGCTCTGAGTCCTCAGAATCTCCCTCTTCTGTCACGCTGGCACTTGAAGCCCTGCGGGCCCCTCTCGCCAGACTAAAGGCAGGAGCTGAATCTCGCCCAACATCGATCCTATTTGTGTCTCGCACACAGTAGATCTGTAAATATTTTATGACTATTATCTGTTGTGCGGTGGTTTTCTAACTTTACAAGTTTTGATGTCGATACAAATGACATTTGATTCTTAGTTCCATATATCTGATAAGTTTTATTCTTATATACGGATGTGCTTGTGGGATTTCTATGTATCAGTGAATTTAAAAAATATATCAGGTTGGTGGTATTATCCTTCTGTGTCACATTACAATCCTAAGTGATATGTCCAGGGTGGCATATAATAGAGCAAAGAATAATGGAAGAGCAAGTACTAGAATAGTACTCAGGACGAAGTGGACAAACGCAAAGGATGAGAATGGGGCTAATGTGATTTGACTTCAGAGGACAGTGTCCCATACAAATGGGAAATTAGCTCCACGCAGTTAAAGAACA
Organism: Thryonomys swinderianus; assembly: GCA_004025085.1. Classification (NCBI taxonomy): domain Eukaryota; kingdom Metazoa; phylum Chordata; class Mammalia; order Rodentia; family Thryonomyidae; genus Thryonomys; species Thryonomys swinderianus. Next base: position 47,055 of record PVIC010005808.1, read on the forward strand.
GTTTGTTCCCGGATTTCAGAGCCTTCTGTCACAAATATCTAGAACTTCCAGCGAAATCAAATATGGTCAGGAAGTAACTGCTGAAGTTTGAAATTTGTAAGGATCTTTGTACTTCGCAGAATGGTTTAGAATATTGGGCATTTAGAAATTTAAGAAAGTCTTCTTTTTTTTGGATCACCAGATTAAAAAGAAGCAAATGAGCCAGGCATGGTGACTCAGGCTTGTCATCCCTGCACTCAGGAGGCAGAGGCAGGAGGACTGCTGAGTTCCAGGCTTGTCTGAGCTACAAAGTGAGCTCAGGGCCAGCCTGAACTACAAAGTGAGAACCTGTCTCAAAAAAAAAAAGAAGAAAAAGAAAAGAAAAGAAAAAGAAGCAAATGATAGCATGGCCCATTTTAATATTTTGTAGTATTCTTTTGTTTATTTATACACTTTATTTACATAACATTCATTTTTTTCTTACTGTAAAGGGCCTTTTGTAAAAAACATTAAAAATATAAATGAACTAGAAAGAAGGGAGAAATCATCAATATTCAATAGAAATATAGCTACTATTAATACTGTGATAGTTTCCTTTTGTTAAAACCACATGTATTTATGTTTATATATGTTTATGTATTGTGATGTATATATTTTAGTATAAAATTAATTATTAATATGATTTCACCTACTTATCATGTTATTGAATTCTTTAAAACTACATTTTTACAATGAATAATATTGCAATATATAGCTATGTCATAATTTATTTTATCATTTCACTCTATATACCAGGTCTGAAAATTTCCCTATGATTTCTGTTTTTAGCCTATCTGATGAGGCTTAGTGGGGTGCTTTATGTAACAGATGTGCCCCCTAAATAATCATTTTAGATAACTAATTAACATCTAATAGTAAGGTTGTTAAAGGTAAGCATTCATTTTTACTTAGAGCTAAATACACTGTGGGTTTCATGTTTAAGGAAATAACAGAGTAAATACAGAATTGCAGATAAACATGGACTAACATTTCAAGAGTGACCACTCTATGGCTTGACCTTGAAAGATTAACACTGTAATCTGCATTTTTGTGTGATTAACTTGGTCTCAAAGAGGATGAATTACAAAATCAGACTGCTTTAATGACACTGCTAGAATTCAAATATAAGTCTCACTCCTGGACATGTATCTGTTTCAGCTCACAGTGCAGTAAGCACAGTGTCCACAGTGGTCATATCTTTTCACGATATGGAATTTCCTTGAGTCTCCTATGCTTCATATGTGAAATAGAAACAAGAATGTTCACTGCGAAGGATTTTTGTGCTGATAAGTTTTCATACTAGATAGAGATTGAGATCCAAAGGATCACAAATTTATGGTAGCCTTAGCACTTTTCCAAACTAAGTTTGAAGGTCTCCTGGGGTTTGAGGGGCTGGCCGGAGGCTTGGTAACACTTAAAATCCCTAGATGTGAATCCAGAAGATTTAGAATCAGAACCTGAAGCAGATCTGTCTTTGTTTCTAATGAATACCTTTGGTGATTATGTTGATGTGTGAAATGACAACCACAGACATAGACTACTAGTGCCTGATCCGACCCCCAATCACCTGGCCAAGGGTATGGCAGACAGATTAAAAAAGACAAGGCGAGATATTAATGCATAGATGGGGAGCCCAGGATGGTCAACGCTCTGCCTAAGTCATGATCTCCTGGAGCTGCCACTAATTGTTGATCAGGCACCTTCTGGACAGGGAGGTGGAGCGCGCTGTCATGAGCAGAATCCTAGCAAGAGGGGAACAAGATATTCCATTGGTAACAGATCACTGATTGATGGGATATTTGTTTCTTCCTATAGATTGATTTTTTGCCGCTATAGGAGTTTTCTGTGTGAGTCATGCTGCCCTTAGCTGCAGTATTGTCTTACCATCCAAGATGTCGCAGCTTCTCTGAACACTGAGGGCTCTGCTGTGACCAGTAGTGTAGGGAGTTGTTCATTTCCCAATATCAACTGCTGGCCCTTCAAGCAGCCACTGTGAGTTAACAGGCAGACTCAGACTTTTAATATGAAAAGCCAGTTTATGAGTTTGTAGCTCTCTCAGAGTGCTCCACATCATTTAGGCAACTAGAAAAAATGAGGCTAAAAGGAAGTTGAAAACTTTAGGAAGAGACATAGAAATTTGACACCCATCAGATACCTGTTGGAGGTAGACAGAGCTACTTGTAGAAGAACATGAGTGTCAGGGTCCCCAAATTCTCAACACTTAAAGGTTTCATCACCCCAGTTCATTTGAACCAAGAACTATAGGAAAGTCTCTTGCAGTCTAAAGCAATAGAATAGTAAAGTGACTGAGCAGAAATGGCAGATACTAAAGTTTTACCCAGGTAAAATGTACGTGAAGGAAGGTTGATCATGGACTGTTTGTTTGACAATTGTTTTCATAATTATATGTTATCACATTAACAAAGAAATCCGACTTGAAGTTTTAACTTGAAATTGTCCCTGGGGTTGGGAACTGAACCCAGGGCCTCACTTGCCTGGTAGGCATACACTGCAACACTGATGTACCTCTCAATCCCCTTAGTTTTTCAAAGTCAGATATTTGAAGATTAGTTCCTTCCTTCTCTGCTTTTCTATAAATCCTCCAGCCATTCATCCTGGTTGATCTTCCTGCTGGAGGAGGCATTTCTTGAGGACAAGAGTCCCGGCTCACCCAAAGACTCAAGAGAAACATTTTACAACCTTTCAAAAGTTTTCTGTGGAAACAGTCTCTGCAATTGATTAAAGGATGAGAAGAATTTGAGGACATTTGTTTTGTTTTGGCATACTGTGGATATCTGATGTGACTGAAGTCATATGCATTGAAGAGAACATTTCTAATATCTAAGACTAATGTTCTCTGAAAAGGTGTTATTTGTTAGGAATTAGGAAGATTCTGGATAGGAATATCTTTAGAGCTACTATTGAAGGTACTATATTCCCTGGTGTACTTTCCACTGAGAAAGCATCTCAAGTTATGGAAAATAATTTTATAGATTTCTTCCCAACTAATAAAATCAGTGGAGGATAGACATTTGACTAGATGGAAATTGATATTCTTGGCTTATTAACAGAACTGTGTCCTAGTTAAATAAAACCTTTAAGTTCTCTATAGTAGTGTTTCTGAATTGGCCCTTAACATATAATGTTAAAATCTTAGAGAGCTTATATAGTGCTTGGAAAATGATTTTTCAGGATGAGAGGAGAATATCCATACTTTGAAAGCACGTTTAAAGAAGCTATGCCACAGTTTCCCTTGCTAATTCATCCCATGTGCTGTTACCTGTATTGTGAAATTCTTACTTAAGCCCCTTTATACATTTTCCCTGCTGCTGTGTAAGCCTACATCTTTGTGCCTGATCTTAGTGGAGACTGAAAAAAGCTGGTCATTGTGCTTTCAATACATGCCATTTAGATATGAGGTTGTTTGGGGAAACTTCCTCAATAATTATTACAGGCAAGTTTTACAGGTAGCTCATGCTTTCTTTACTGTCTCCCTGGATGGGTCAGGGTGCTGCGTACCTGTCCTTCGGGTAGCTCCAAGAGGGTTTTTTCCACTCTCCTCACCACTTTCCTGCTCACTTTTCAACCCATTTCCCATGGTGTCGCCAAAGATCTACACTGGTAATTGGTAAACTGTCTTCTTGGTTTTCTGCAATGGCCTTTCCACTTTCCACCTTTGACCAGCCTTACTCAGAAACAACAGCAACCAAACAGCAGTGGGATCCTAAAGAAGCACTTTCACAGTAGGATTTTAAATGCACATGACTTCATATGTAAATTTCATTTTTATTTAGCATATATTGTTCAAATGCAGGCCTGTGTCAAACTTTCTTAGGTTTATAAATAATAGAAAAGATTAAGCTTTGCCCTTCGGGGATTCTAAGCTTCTACAGGACGATAACAAAATGCAACCTCCCCTCCCGCTTGCGGTGTACTGAATCTTGGTAAAATCCCGGCGTAGGTAACACATGTTATGAGCACACTGGAATTTTAAAAACACATCTCTGACTAGGTGGTGGTGCTGATCACTTCTCTGGGGCCTTGAATAAATGACATTTTGTCAAAGTAGTGACGTCTGGTCTTAATGCAGAAGCGTCACAGTGTCTCTGCTACTCTAATCTATACCACTTGGCGTCATTTTAACATGGTTTCGCGTTAGTCGTTTCCTGTTAACCAAGATGTCCTCGTTACTTCCTGCTCCTCTTTTTGTACGTCATTTTCTATTCTAGTGCATTGCTTCTTATTTTTCAAATGATGTGTTTCTTAGAATGTCTCTGATTACCATTCTTTTCTTTTGTTTCTGTGTTTTTTTTTTTTCCCCCTCCATTACTGGGGGTTGAACTCAGGACTTTCTCACTGAGCAACATTCCCAGACATTTATATTCTGTGATAAGTTCTTGCTAAACTCTCTAAATGCCCGGGCTGGATTTGGGTCCTTTTGTCTCAGCCTTCCATGGTGATGGAATTACTAGCATGCATCACTGTGCCTGAGTTGTTTGATATTTTCTCTCCAGAATTTTCTAACCAGTGTCAAACCAATCTTACTTTATACATATTAGATGCAGGAAATCTGATTCACTATAAACTGGTTCTAGTGAATTCACATTAGATTAGCTCAAACTAGAATCACTATTATACTTTTACAAAATTTATTATCTCTACTCATTCATTAAAATTGAGTACTGATCATTTTAAATTATTTTGAAATATATTTATGATTTTATATATAATTTCAGTAACTTGCTATTTATTATATTACATCTAAAAACACTTTTGGAGTTTTGTAGATACACTTTCTAATAGTTTTGATGCTTTGTGTTCAAATATTTCTCAAAAAAAAACAGGAGAGACTGATCCTTGTGTTCATTTATCTATAATGTAATGTTGGCCAACATAAATGAAAAATATATACTGAGTTTATGAGATAAATTTCTTTCCGAGGACAAAGATATGACCTGTTTTAATGATCCTTATGGCTTTGGGAAGAAGAAAGAGTAGATTTGTATTATAGCCTAGATATCAAAATATGATGCTGTGCAAATTAGTCTGCTATATTTTTAACTTTTATTTGTTGCTGATAAGCACACCATGCAGCTTGAGAAATTGCTCCATTTCATTTTGCCTAAAACACTACTTAAACAGATCAATTACTGATTTGGATTCTATTATAAAAAGACTGTTGTGGAGGAAATTTCCTGTATGACAGGGAGGGAATGAAATGTTCCAAAATTGTTATAGTTCAATGGTTTCTCAGTATCTGATAAGAAGTTAAATTATATCAAGTCTAATTTATCACACAGATAAATGTGAATACAGGAGATTGATGGAAATAAAAGAATTTCAGCCTGTAAAAGTTCAGATTTTTTGAAAATATAGTGATGACAAATATTCTTAATTGACATTTAGGCTTCATTTGAAGGATTTTTTTTTTTTTTTGGCGTTGCTTTCCTTTTTTTACTTACTTTCCAAAATGACAGCAGTGTAAATGTAAAGGCTAATTTTCAGCGATTAAATCTGGATTAAATCCATCCAAGCATATTGCTAGTGGTAACAAGAAAGGGTTTTTTATCTAGCAGAAAGTCAGCCATTCTTCCTTACCTCAATTTTTATTTATTTTATTTTATATTTATTTCTATCAATGTCCTCCTCTATTTTTTCTGTTTTCTTTCTCCATCCCTTGCGAACACCAGGTTGGAGAGGAAATTCTCTGACAAAGAACTCTGGGGTGATCAGAACACCATAAAAGTAAGGAGGTGGTGAGAGGTCCAGGGAAGCAGCTGGAAGAGTTTCTTTGTATTGCGTGCTAGGTGAAGCTGCACCTGTGAGGAGACTTTGCCATCCCAGTCAACTCTTCCTTGTTGAGAGGACTCTGAGCAATGTGGAGACTAGGGTGTCACCTAGACTTGCTTCCCCAGAATACTCAACTTTGCTCCTGCTGCTGACACACAGCCTCCTGGGAAAAAAAAATTCAGTCTAGATACAGAGGAGGAGAGGAGAGTGTAAATTAGTGCAAACTCCAGGCGGAGACAGCTAGGGCTTGGGTGCACTGTACTGAACATGTATCTCTTTTCTGCTTTATTCAGAGCAGTGAAATCACATGTGTACCTTGTATATGTTGCAAGGCAGTAAGAGCAAATACATATCATAAGGTCTTTAAAGCCATATTTATGTTTAAACATCTCTCTGTCCAATTATTTCACCCAGACAGGTGCATTAGATAGGCAAATATTTGCTTTCCTTGCAGAGTTATCTTCAAGTGACTACTGAAGGTCTAAACACTTCATAAAAAGAAAATATCACATATATAAAGCGACTCTCCCACTATTCCACTGGGAGGATATAACATGAACTGGTATTTGGATTCCTGATCTTCGAAGATATTTCCATGTAAAATTAAGTACTTCAAAATATCATGAAACAAACCGCTAAAGAGCTGCTACTGTTGTCTTTCAGAAACCATACTTACTGTAAAGAAGAGTTTTATTCAATATGGCAAGAAAAAGACTTTTTAAGTTTTTGCTCTTGATATACTATTTCTAGGAATGCCTATTAAACATTAATACCCATAAAACAACAAAAATTAATATGAAAACAATATAATAGAATGTATTTAATGTGAAAACTGCTATCTCATCTACAAGTTAAATGGCTTACAGCAAAGAAAATTCAGTATTTCAAAGGAAATTAAATGCATTGTAATCTCACACCAAGGAAAGGAAATCAGAGGTATAAAATGACCTTTCTAAGGGAATTTGGGGGTCAAAGTTTTTGGTAACTTCTTGGACAATTTAAATTTTTAATTGAATTATTTCTTGGTACATGTTATAAACAGTTCACAATCACACTCAACATTGGGGATATTCTACTGATATATGACACAAGTTAATTCTCATTTTTACCCATGTCCCTACCCACCCACAACCTCCCACCCCCTATATACATGTTCTTTTTCTTTTTAAATCATATTTATTCTTTCCCCTCATTACGTTCCCCCACCATATTTCCTTTGAATATTTCCTATTTTACAAAATCTATCATACATTCTAAAACTCATTTACATGTACAGGTTATCATACCAGAGAAAAGATACAGTATTTACATATCTTGGATCTATTTATTTCACTTATTAGTGTGTCCTCCAGGTGTATCCATTTGCAAATAAATGAATGCAACTTGTCAACCTTTATGGCAGAGTAATACTCCATTTTATTTAAAAAAAAAAACACATTTTCTTTATCCAGTCTCCAGTTGATGGGTATCTGGTTTGTTTCCAAAATTGGGCTATCACAAACTGAGCTGCTGTGAACATGGGTGTCCATATGACTTTACAATATGATTTTTAAAATTCCTTTGGGTATATTCCCAGCAAGGGAATGGCAAGGTCAAATGGGACCTCTAATCCAAGTTTTCTGAGGTATCTCCACACTGATCTCCACAGTGGTTGTACAAGTCTACAATTCCACCAACACTGAAGTGTTCCTTTCTCCTGCACCCTTGCAATTTAAATTTTAATTTTTATTCATTGAACAGTGGAGATTTTTCTTTGATTTCTTTATGGGTAATGGGATTATTCACTTTGTGTTTCAGAACTGTAACTCATGTAATTGTGCAGCTAACGATGACCTTAATTACAATGAAGAATAGTAATTAAGATTCTTCAAGAAGTTTGGAAACTTAGGTGGGAACGGCATACAGGAAGGGTGATAATAATGACTTTGGAATGGTTCTTGCTGAGCCTGTTACCTGCTGGACTTACATGCAGAACCGCATTTCTCACCAGTGGTTTTCTGACACTCAGAAATGGATAATCTTTGCTGTATCTAGCAACAGAGATTGCTGTACATTATTGTGCAAATGAACAGTTAAAATTGCAAGATGTTTAGCAACATCTGTTGGTTCTTGGCTCCCTAGGTGTCAGTAGCAATCACAGTGTCTCCAGAATTCTCCGAAGGTCCCCCAGGCATGGGCAGAGTTGCCTCCATCTCAGACCCACTAAAATACAGACAGCAGAGAGTGTGTTATGATCATGTATTTGTGGCTGAAATCAATATTTAATGTCATAAGTAGTAGTAATGTGAACAGGAAATCGTGCACAGAACAATGTAGATAATTATTCTATCTAATTTTTGCTTGAACCACTCCAGAGAATGAAAATTCTTAAGCTTATGAGATGGATTGAAGCAACCTTTAATATATTTGGATACTTTCAAAAGTTGTTTATATTTCTTATTGATATATACTATTAAAATAACTCCATTTTTCTTGTATTGCTCTAAAATTAGTCTTTCTATAACTACTGTTAATTACTCCTAGCTTGCATAAGACCCAGAACACTTACTTTAAGGCAAGGTACATTCCTTTAAAATTCCTCAAAAGCTACCAAATTAATGTTCAAATTAATAGTTCTTTTTGTTTTCTGTCCTTAATATTTTCAACTTTCCTTTTTATGTTACATTTTGAGACTTTTTTCATAGTGAGTACTTTCTGCTGAAGAGCAACCATTTGAAATACTTTGCAAGTGATAGAGAAGAGAACTAAACAAACTTCATGACTAACCTATTCAATTTGGAGGAAAATAAACCTTCACCTCCCACATTTTCACTATAATATTTTTATTGAAATGCTTCAAAATTATACATTTCTGCTAGACATATTATATCATTTTCTCTGATTTATTACTTTTATTTTGTATGAACTCCATTTTCAATCATGTTTATTATCATATGATTTTTAATGCAGATATGGAAATTTTCAATCAGCCTTTTAAGACTGTACTTCTTATTAGTCTATAATTTCAACTTGGTTGATTTTTTAAATTATGATTTCATCATCTAAAATATTTGTTATTTCTACCAGCTTCATGCTGTCCACTCAGAGGGTCAACATGTGCTGCAGACACATTCATCCATGTTAATAAAAACGTGAAGAATGTATGATAGATTTTGTGAAATAGGAAATATTCAAAGGGAATGTGGTAGGAGAAAGTAATTAGGGGAAAGAATAAATATGATTTGGAAAGAAAAAGAAAGTACATGTATATAGGGAGCGGGGTGTTGTGGGGTGGGTAGGGTTATGGGTAAAAATGACAATTAAGTTATGTCATATACTGGTACAAATTCCCCAATGTTGAATGTGATTATGAGCTGTATATAAAATGTACCAATAAATAATTCAATTTAAAAAAAGAGCAGGGCTGGAGGGTTGCTCAGTGGTTCCGGCGCCTGCCTCGCAAGCGCAAGGTCCTGAGTTCTATCCCCGGTAACCACATACAATGCTGGGCG